>JAAAWM010011154.1:0-5000 GCA_036873465.1 Thinopyrum obtusiflorum
GCCCGGCTTGGTATCTCTCTTCCCTGTAGAAAACCAATCACAAGTCCCTCCTTCTTGTAAAAGGAAGGTTCTATACTTCTGGTTATGCCAGTTATCTTAACGGTCAGTTATAGAAATCTTGCTTATGGCTCTCTAGTAAAGAGGTGGAACCAGATTATCTACCTTTGCCATCCCCTGTGATTCTTAAACTAACTCTAAGCTAACTCGCAACTCGAAGATCCCATGGACCACGGCAGGAATGGGCAACCCTATTCTTAGTCATAATGTCAATAGGGCGTGAAATGACGGACGACAATAGTCTTTCTCTTTTTTCACTCGAGCCAAACTAAGTGTTTTCCCGGAACGGAATAGCGGAAATTCCATACGTTGATCACCAATGTTGCATGTCTTTCCTTAAGCTGGAGTTCTTTGAGTTAGAAGGCCTACTTTATTCGTCCTTTTAAAGCCTACTTATTCGTCTAGCTATTTCCAATTCTAATAAATAACCCGATCATATCATATCTTGGAAAACCCTAAGACTACCCAAGGCTGTACCCTACAGTGTTACCTATAGTCTATACTTGTGTATACGTTGCCTTCTGGGGTGGCAAGCTAGAACCAAGTAGTCTAGGTATCAATTCCAATTTAAGTCAATGATCCTCATTTTCTCCAACATTAAGAAGATTATTGGTAAGGTGACCAACCATCACGCAGGATTCCGGGTCGGAGTAGCACCTCTTGCCTGATATATACAGGTCATTACTGGCGATTCATTTGTGCCCTATGGTGTTCAATTGCCCGTTTCTTCCCTCCCCCTCGGGACGGGTCAACCTACTTTGCCCGCTCAGGCGCTCCAAAATGCTCTGACTAGACCGCCGACACCCATGATTTGTCCATCATTCAAAATGGCATTTCGTAAGGGCTCATAAGGTAGGAGGAATCAAAGATCCTCCGTGCACTTTCGCCTAGAGTTAGTTTTATTTTTCACTACTGTCTGAGTGGTGGCTAAACCCTGAAACTTTTCCTTGAAATGAAATAAAGATCTAACTTTATTCCAGTAGTGGTTTCCGCAAATGTAGATAATCTTGTTGATTAACACCCACTTTCCATACCCTGCAATTCAGAGGCCATCACCTCTGGGCTTTTAGTAACATATCAGTAAACAAGGCTCTCCTCGTGTAGCTTTTTGTTCTCGAGGAAGAAAATCTCATTGATTACTTATAATGCCGGATGAAGCAAGTTACAGCATTGGTTCTTTCGTGATTCACGTATATTGGGGGGGGGGGGGGGGGGGGGGGGGGGGGGGGGGGGGGGGGGGGGGGGGGGGGGGGGGGGGGGGGGGGGGGGGGGGGGGGGGGGGGGGGGGGGGGGGGGGGGGGGGGGGGGGGGGGGGGGGGGGGGGGGGGGGGGGGGGGGGGGGGGGGGGGGGGGGGGGGGGGGGGGGGGGGGGGGGGGGGGGGGGGGGGGGGGGGGGGGGGGGGGGGGGGGGGGGGGGGGGGGGGGGGGGGGGGGGGGGGGGGGGGGGGGGGGGGGGGGGGGGGGGGGGGGGGGGGGGGGGGGGGGGGGGGGGGGGGGGGGGGGGGGGGGGGGGGGGGGGGGGGGGGGGGGGGGGGGGGGGGGGGGGGGGGGGGGGGGGGGGGGGGGGGGGGGGGGGGGGGGGGGGGGGGGGGGGGGGGGGGGGGGGGGGGGGGGGGGGGGGGGGGGGGGGGGGGGGGGGGGGGGGGGGGGGGGGGGGGGGGGGGGGGGGGGGGGGGGGGGGGGGGGGGGGGGGGGGGGGGGGGGGGGGGGGGGGGGGGGGGGGGGGGGGGGGGGGGGGGGGGGGGGGGGGGGGGGGGGGGGGGGGGGGGGGGGGGGGGGGGGGGGGGGGGGGGGGGGGGGGGGGGGGGGGGGGGGGGGGGGGGGGGGGGGGGGGGGGGGGGGGGGGGGGGGGGGGGGGGGGGGGGGGGGGGGGGGGGGGGGGGGGGGGGGGGGGGGGGGGGGGGGGGGGGGGGGGGGGGGGGGGGGGGGGGGGGGGGGGGGGGGGGGGGGGGGGGGGGGGGGGGGGGGGGGGGGGGGGGGGGGGGGGGGGGGGGGGGGGGGGGGGGGGGGGGGGGGGGGGGGGGGGGGGGGGGGGGGGGGGGGGGGGGGGGGGGGGGGGGGGGGGGGGGGGGGGGGGGGGGGGGGGGGGGGGGGGGGGGGGGGGGGGGGGGGGGGGGGGGGGGGGGGGGGGGGGGGGGGGGGGGGGGGGGGGGGGGGGGGGGGGGGGGGGGGGGGGGGGGGGGGGGGGGGGGGGGGGGGGGGGGGGGGGGGGGGGGGGGGGGGGGGGGGGGGGGGGGGGGGGGGGGGGGGGGGGGGGGGGGGGGGGGGGGGGGGGGGGGGGGGGGGGGGGGGGGGGGGGGGGGGGGGGGGGGGGGGGGGGGGGGGGGGGGGGGGGGGGGGGGGGGGGGGGGGGGGGGGGGGGGGGGGGGGGGGGGGGGGGGGGGGGGGGGGGGGGGGGGGGGGGGGGGGGGGGGGGGGGGGGGGGGGGGGGGGGGGGGGGGGGGGGGGGGGGGGGGGGGGGGGGGGGGGGGGGGGGGGGGGGGGGGGGGGGGGGGGGGGGGGGGGGGGGGGGGGGGGGGGGGGGGGGGGGGGGGGGGGGGGGGGGGGGGGGGGGGGGGGGGGGGGGGGGGGGGGGGGGGGGGGGGGGGGGGGGGGGGGGGGGGGGGGGGGGGGGGGGGGGGGGGGGGGGGGGGGGGGGGGGGGGGGGGGGGGGGGGGGGGGGGGGGGGGGGGGGGGGGGGGGGGGGGGGGGGGGGGGGGGGGGGGGGGGGGGGGGGGGGGGGGGGGGGGGGGGGGGGGGGGGGGGGGGGGGGGGGGGGGGGGGGGGGGGGGGGGGGGGGGGGGGGGGGGGGGGGGGGGGGGGGGGGGGGGGGGGGGGGGGGGGGGGGGGGGGGGGGGGGGGGGGGGGGGGGGGGGGGGGGGGGGGGGGGGGGGGGGGGGGGGGGGGGGGGGGGGGGGGGGGGGGGGGGGGGGGGGGGGGGGGGGGGGGGGGGGGGGGGGGGGGGGGGGGGGGGGGGGGGGGGGGGGGGGGGGGGGGGGGGGGGGGGGGGGGGGGGGGGGGGGGGGGGGGGGGGGGGGGGGGGGGGGGGGGGGGGGGGGGGGGGGGGGGGGGGGGGGGGGGGGGGGGGGGGGGGGGGGGGGGGGGGGGGGGGGGGGGGGGGGGGGGGGGGGGGGGGGGGGGGGGGGGGGGGGGGGGGGGGGGGGGGGGGGGGGGGGGGGGGGGGGGGGGGGGGGGGGGGGGGGGGGGGGGGGGGGGGGGGGGGGGGGGGGGGGGGGGGGGGGGGGGGGGGGGGGGGGGGGGGGGGGGGGGGGGGGGGGGGGGGGGGGGGGGGGGGGGGGGGGGGGGGGGGGGGGGGGGGGGGGGGGGGGGGGGGGGGGGGGGGGGGGGGGGGGGGGGGGGGGGGGGGGGGGGGGGGGGGGGGGGGGGGGGGGGGGGGGGGGGGGGGGGGGGGGGGGGGGGGGGGGGGGGGGGGGGGGGGGGGGGGGGGGGGGGGGGGGGGGGGGGGGGGGGGGGGGGGGGGGGGGGGGGGGGGGGGGGGGGGGGGGGGGGGGGGGGGGGGGGGGGGGGGGGGGGGGGGGGGGGGGGGGGGGGGGGGGGGGGGGGGGGGGGGGGGGGGGGGGGGGGGGGGGGGGGGGGGGGGGGGGGGGGGGGGGGGGGGGGGGGGGGGGGGGGGGGGGGGGGGGGGGGGGGGGGGGGGGGGGGGGGGGGGGGGGGGGGGGGGGGGGGGGGGGGGGGGGGGGGGGGGGGGGGGGGGGGGGGGGGGGGGGGGGGGGGGGGGGGGGGGGGGGGGGGGGGGGGGGGGGGGGGGGGGGGGGGGGGGGGGGGGGGGGGGGGGGGGGGGGGGGGGGGGGGGGGGGGGGGGGGGGGGGGGGGGGGGGGGGGGGGGGGGGGGGGGGGGGGGGGGGGGGGGGGGGGGGGGGGGGGGGGGGGGGGGGGGGGGGGGGGGGGGGGGGGGGGGGGGGGGGGGGGGGGGGGGGGGGGGGGGGGGGGGGGGGGGGGGGGGGGGGGGGGGGGGGGGGGGGGGGGGGGGGGGGGGGGGGGGGGGGGGGGGGGGGGGGGGGGGGGGGGGGGGGGGGGGGGGGGGGGGGGGGGGGGGGGGGGGGGGGGGGGGGGGGGGGGGGGGGGGGGGGGGGGGGGGGGGGGGGGGGGGGGGGGGGGGGGGGGGGGGGGGGGGGGGGGGGGGGGGGGGGGGGGGGGGGGGGGGGGGGGGGGGGGGGGGGGGGGGGGGGGGGGGGGGGGGGGGGGGGGGGGGGGGGGGGGGGGGGGGGGGGGGGGGGGGGGGGGGGGGGGGGGGGGGGGGGGGGGGGGGGGGGGGGGGGGGGGGGGGGGGGGGGGGGGGGGGGGGGGGGGGGGGGGGGGGGGGGGGGGGGGGGGGGGGGGGGGGGGGGGGGGGGGGGGGGGGGGGGGGGGGGGGGGGGGGGGGGGGGGGGGGGGGGGGGGGGGGGGGGGGGGGGGGGGGGGGGGGGGGGGGGGGGGGGGGGGGGGGGGGGGGGGGGGGGGGGGGGGGGGGGGGGGGGGGGGGGGGGGGGGGGGGGGGGGGGGGGGGGGGCCTTTGTCTTGCTCTAAGCTACCTGACTTCCTTCCTTTGTTCTTCCATTCTACTTTGTATGATTCTGATCATCAGTTCTTATCGATCCCATTTTAAGGAAAAATCCTTATGTTGGTAAAATATACGTGTTGATCAAGGACAATGAAGCAGCCATGAAAAGATTGAAGAACGAGGTATGATGATTACTTCGGACTACTTTCTGTTCTTCATGCAAATGACCATATTTTCCGTCTGCAATACAGGTAGAAGATACTGAGTTGTTCAGATGTTTACAGGAAATCCATGGGAAAAACTACCACAGCTTTGTATTAAGCAAGCAGGTTCCAGTCGTTGGTAATTTCAGGGAAGCCTACATTGGCATTGCTCCTGAGTTAGCCAAAGAGATCGCGGAAGAAGTGGATGTTATCGTAAACTCTGCAGCAAATACCACTTTTGATGAGAGGTTCGTGAAGCT
>JAAAWM010011154.1:12500-40000 GCA_036873465.1 Thinopyrum obtusiflorum
GTTTTCTACGTGGGAGTTGGTCCGTATAACATATCTTAACGAGGGATATAAAAGGGCGAAGGTCAATGAAATGGGGTCCTTATAGGTATCTTCCCATGTTCAATCACTGAAGTAATGAATCTAAACAAGAAAACAAAGTAGAAGTGAAAAGCTTTTCGAATATATTTTTATATCTCTTTGCTCAGTTTTCCCCTTTAATGTCCCTCTCCATTATTATTCAGAGTAATGTGCTCCTCGCTGAGCTTTATGATTTCCATTGTCATTCTTCCCTCTCCTCTCTGATTGCTTTTCATCGTCTCTTTGTGTTTACCCTATTTTCGTGACTCTCCTCTCTTTCTTCTCCCCGTACCATTATTCCCCCCCCCCCCCCCCCCCCCCCCCCCCCCCCCCCCCCCCCCCCCCCCCCCCCCCCCCCCCCCCCCCCCCCCCCCCCCCCCCCCCCCCCCCCCCCCCCCCCCCCCCCCCCCCCCCCCCCCCCCCCCCCCCCCCCCCCCCCCCCCCCCCCCCCCCCCCCCCCCCCCCCCCCCCCCCCCCCCCCCCCCCCCCCCCCCCCCCCCCATGCCGAGAGCACAAAGATCAAGCTAAGTAAACAGGTCTAGTTAAAGCCCACTTTAGTAAGGAAAATACAATAGGTTTATGACTGAGCACTAGAGCCTGGAATAGCAGGAGGTTGGGAAATATGCCATGCAGAATTCCAATAAGTTGGCACTGCTTTCCCTTTCCATATGAAAAATGGAGAGGAAAAGCATGGGTGGACCAAGCGTTTTAACCGGAATCTAGTGACGGAGAAAGAAGAAAGATTTTTAAGTGCTAGATAGGGTCACAATTCAATAAAGATACTTGGCTGGATGGCGAAGCTGTGTTTTCTCTCCCAAATCGAGATCAAAGTCTTGCTTGACAGCGTGAGGAACTTTGAATGCTCCGTACAAAGGGTCATAGGGAGGTTTTGGAGGTCAGGGAGAAGTGTGTGTGGCCACTGTGCGCAAGCATTCTGTACAGCGATCTTGCTGAGGAGGTCCCCGGTCCCACCACCATAAAGAAGATCTGGTGACTGCCCATTGTCTTGTTTTGGCTTGGAAGTCTCCCCCCCCCCCCCCCCCCCCCCCCCCCCCCCCCCCCCCCCCCCCCCCCCCCCCCCCCCCCCCCCCCCCCCCCCCCCCCCCCCCCCCCCCCCCCCCCCCCCCCCCCCCCCCCCCCCCCCCCCCCCCCCCCCCCCCCCCCCCCCCCCCCCCCCCCCCCCCCCCCCCCCCCCCCCCCCCCCCCCCCCCCCCCCCCCCCCCCCCCCCCCCCCCCCCCCCCCCCCCCCCCCCCCCCCCCCCCCCCCCCCCCCCCCCCCCCCCCCCCCCCCCCCCCCCCCCCCCCCCCCCCCCCCCCCCCCCCCCCCCCCCCCCCCCCCCCCCCCCCCCCCCCCCCCCCCCCCCCCCCCCCCCCCCCCCCCCCCCCCCCCCCCCCCCCCCCCCCCCCCCCCCCCCCCCCCCCCCCCCCCCCCCCCCCCCCCCCCCCCCCCCCACTTTCTTTAATCGAGCGGGCAAGGGATCGCAAATATCTTTTCTTTTCAGAGAAAAGGTTTTCAAAAGATATCCCGAAGGGGTCTTAGGTAAGGTAAGGAGTGACAACTCTATTCAATAAGCTGGCTCTTTAGGGAAGATAGGGCATATCCTAAAATGTGGAAGTTTGGTGCTTTAGAGATAGGGCCGGCACGCTTTGCTGGAAAGCAAGAAGTCAACAAAACAAGGTAGGTCTACCCCCTAATAAAGGTTTCACTCGATGACCCTGTATCCATTCTCGATTAAAGCACGGAGAGTTAGGTTTATTATCTCCAGTTTGATGCTATCTTCTCCACGACTTGGTTCTTATGGATCTCCTCCAGGTCCTAGGCATCTTGTCTCCAGCTCTGCTCTCTATCGGTAGTAAAATCAGTACTTTGTCTTTGCCTGTCTCTGTCCATTCCTTCAACACTGATGGATTCGGAGTGGCATAACCCCTTTAATAAGAAGCATAAGACCTAAAGCGAGGCCCCCCCCCCCCCCCCCCCCCCCCCCCCCCCCCCCCCCCCCCCCCCCCCCCCAGGAAAGCGTGAGCTGAGAAGGAACACGGCTTTCCGCGCCTTGACAAGTGGATCTACCAAGAATAGCTTTTTCAGCCGTTACTTATTATATAATAGCTCGATCTGCTCACGCATGTGATTGATTTCTCCCCTCTCTTTCGACAATCTTCCATTCGAACAGGAAGATTCCCTTCTCGCTGTGTATCCAGAACCTGAGGATGATGAGGATCTATAAAGGTTCTTTGATCGAGCTCTCGCTTCGGCTTCTTTTGTTGCCGAAGACCAGGACTCGTCTTATTTGCTGAAAACCTGTCTGTTTAGGGACTCTTTCCTTTCAATGGACCCCCCCCCCCCCCCCCCCCCCCCCCCCCCCCCCCCCCCCCCCCCCCCCCCCCCCCCCCCCCCCCCCCCCCCCCCCCCCCCCCCCCCCCCCCCCCCCCCCCCCCCCCCCCCCCCCCCCCCCCCCCCCCCCCCCCCCCCCCCCCCCCCCCCCCCCCCCCCCCCCCCCCCCCCCCCCCCCCCCCCCCCCCCCCCCCCCCCCCCCCCCCCCCCCCCCCCCCCCCCCCCCCCCCCCCCCCCCCCCCCCCCCCCCCCCCCCCCCCCCCCCCCCCCCCCCCCCCCCCCCCCCCCCCCCCCCCCCCCCCCCCCCCCCCCCCCCCCCCCCCCCCCCCCCCCCCCCCCCCCCCCCCCCCCCCCCCCCCCCCCCCCCCCCCCCCCCCCCCCCCCCCCCCCCCCCCCCCCCCCCCCCCCCCCCCCCCCCCCCCCCCCCCCCCCCCCCCCCCCCCCCCCCCCCCCCCCCCCCCCCCCCCCCCCCCCCCCCCCCCCCCCCCCCCCCCCCCCCCCCCCCCCCCCCCCCCCCCCCCCCCCCCCCCCCCCCCCCCCCCCCCCCCCCCCCCCCCCCCCCCCCCCCCCCCCCCCCCCCCCCCCCCCCCCCCCCCCCCCCCCCCCCCCCCCCCCCCCCCCCCCCCCCCCCCCCCCCCCCCCCCCCCCCCCCCCCCCCCCCCCCCCCCCCCCCCCCCCCCCCCCCCCCCCCCCCCCCCCCCCCCCCCCCCCCCCCCCCCCCCCCCCCCCCCCCCCCCCCCCCCCCCCCCCCCCCCCCCCCCCCCCCCCCCCCCCCCCCCCCCCCCCCCCCCCCCCCCCCCCCCCCCCCCCCCCCCCCCCCCCCCCCCCCCCCCCCCCCCCCCCCCCCCCCCCCCCCCCCCCCCCCCCCCCCCCCCCCCCCCCCCCCCCCCCCCCCCCCCCCCCCCCCCCCCCCCCCCCCCCCCCCCCCCCCCCCCCCCCCCCCCCCCCCCCCCCCCCCCCCCCCCCCCCCCCCCCCCCCCCCCCCCCCCCCCCCCCCCCCCCCCCCCCCCCCCCCCCCCCCCCCCCCCCCCCCCCCCCCCCCCCCCCCCCCCCCCCCCCCCCCCCCCCCCCCCCCCCCCCCCCCCCCCCCCCCCCCCCCCCCCCCCCCCCCCCCCCCCCCCCCCCCCCCCCCCCCCCCCCCCCCCCCCCCCCCCCCCCCCCCCCCCCCCCCCCCCCCCCCCCCCCCCCCCCCCCCCCCCCCCCCCCCCCCCCCCCCCCCCCCCCCCCCCCCCCCCCCCCCCCCCCCCCCCCCCCCCCCCCCCCCCCCCCCCCCCCCCCCCCCCCCCCCCCCCCCCCCCCCCCCCCCCCCCCCCCCCCCCCCCCCCCCCCCCCCCCCCCCCCCCCCCCCCCCCCCCCCCCCCCCCCCCCCCCCCCCCCCCCCCCCCCCCCCCCCCCCCCCCCCCCCCCCCCCCCCCCCCCCCCCCCCCCCCCCCCCCCCCCCCCCCCCCCCCCCCCCCCCCCCCCCCCCCCCCCCCCCCCCCCCCCCCCCCCCCCCCCCCCCCCCCCCCCCCCCCCCCCCCCCCCCCCCCCCCCCCCCCCCCCCCCCCCCCCCCCCCCCCCCCCCCCCCCCCCCCCCCCCCCCCCCCCCCCCCCCCCCCCCCCCCCCCCCCCCCCCCCCCCCCCCCCCCCCCCCCCCCCCCCCCCCCCCCCCCCCCCCCCCCCCCCCCCCCCCCCCCCCCCCCCCCCCCCCCCCCCCCCCCCCCCCCCCCCCCCCCCCCCCCCCCCCCCCCCCCCCCCCCCCCCCCCCCCCCCCCCCCCCCCCCCCCCCCCCCCCCCCCCCCCCCCCCCCCCCCCCCAAAGAATACATAAGGTTAGATATGAACTAGTTGACTGTTCGATTGAGGGACTACGATGCATTTGACTCATGTTTTTATTCCATTCCAGGCATAACATGAGTCGATTCGATGGTATTCTGATGACCCAACATCTTAGTAAGTTTCACCCCGACTTGAAAGTGGATACTGTAATGCGAAATGGTATTATGTACGAGGTTGCTGTTTCTAGACGTGTTCAGGACGGTAGGAATAAATCACGTCTCCTTTTCAAAATGCGGTGTTCGTTGTTGATTCTCCCTGATTCGTTAGCAAACTTAGCTAAACAATTGTGTTAGGAATAAGAAAGCGATGTCGGCGGAAGAAATACGAAGAAACCTATCACACTTTTGTAGTATAGACGCGGTGCACCTGATTTTATAGGCATCGGAATGGGTTTATCTTGGAAGATCTTGACTTCTCCGTGCCTTCTGCCTCCGACACATCATATCTCCTATGCCGACCTCGTACTTTTGATCACTTCTTCCTTACGAATTGTATCTATTACGAATTGTGTCTATTTAAGCTTTTTCTCGATTGATATTCATTTTTTCATCTATCTCATGAAATTTCCCTTCTATTAAGCGATAAAGAGCAATTGACGAAGTCAGCAGGAAGTCCGTCAGATGACGGTATGGATCAAAGGAATCCTCCTATCTTCGACTGAACACCCTTTTACTGGGATTTCGCATTCCTATTCCGATTGGCAGAAGCCTTTCTTTCTGTTTGTGCCGCCCTATGGCGATTTCTTACTCAACGTTTGCACTTTCTTACCAACTCTTGTACAAGTTAGGTTCAGCGTTGTTCTGACGATTAAGATTTCTCTGTTTGACGGTTTTTACCTTCAACAACCTTTGTTGCATCACTTCTCGATAGCTTTAGTGCTCGGAGAGTAAGCATAGCATATTGTCAGCTAGTTATTTATTGATAGCAAACAGCTAGTAGGTCAAGCCGGAGCCTTCACTCACTCAGCTTGGGTCAGCACCGTATCTCTAATTGGCGGAGACGAACTCCAATCCACCCACTTCATTTGTTTCCCAAGGAGGGTCATCAGCGAGTCCGCTCTCCCCAAGGTAGTTAAAAGGCGTAGGTACGCATTCCCCTGCACCAATGTACCGAAGCACTTTACCTTTAATCACTAGATGGGCTCGAGCCAGGGTCCTATTTTCGTTCTCCATGACTTCAAAGCTGCTTCTCTTTATCAATTCTGGACAGTTCTATAAACATTGGTACCAGGGGTTCTATGACCAAAAATCTTATATTTTTTTTTCTCCTGGCGTTTATGTATTTATTATCGCTGTCTAAATGCGATGACTGTCGTCAGCAAGTATCCAGTGCCCATAGTCGAAGAACTCCTGGATGTCTGGTGCCTCATGGTTTTCTAAACCCGATCTCAGAGCTGGTTATCACCAGATTCGTATGGCAGCTGGCGATGAATTCAAAACAGCCTTCCAGACTCTGGAAGGGCACTACGAGTACAAGGTCATGTCCTTCGGCCTCGCGGGAGCACCAGCCACCTTCTTGGGAGCCATGAACGCCACTCTCAAACAAACCCCTTCTGCGCAAATGCGCCCTGGTGTTATTTGACGACATTTTAGTCTACAGTGCCTCTCTTGAAGATCACACAATCCACTTGCAATCAGTGCTTGAGTTGTTAAGAAGGGATCAATGGCAAGTCAAACGCTCAAAGTGCTCTTTCGCTCAACGCCAGTTATCCTATTTGGGCCATACTATCAGCCAGCATGGGGTTGCCACTGAAACCCACAAAATTAAGAACATTGCCAACAGGTCTTCTCCGCAATCAGTCAAAGAAGTCCGCAGCTTCTTAGGTTTGGCCGGCTATTACAGGCGCTTCGTTCGCCATTTCGGCATCATTGCAAAGCCACTGACACATCTCCAGAAGAAACATGGGGAGATCCTGAGCTTTGAGGCAACTAAAGAAACAGGATGCTTTTCAGTTATATTTAAGAACAGAAGAGGAAGACAAAGCAACCCTAGGATTTCTCTGCTCCCAGTGCTTAATACGAAAAGCTCGACATAAACCCAAGGACGGGCAACCGCTGCTAAACCAGGATCTCCATCTCTTTGAATAAAAGCCATCCTTTCCATCGACCAGCCTACGAGCATCTTCGGTACTATAATGAAGGACGTTGACACTATCCCATTCTACGTAGCAGGGGTAATTCCAGAAACATCCTATCTAAAAATCATTTAGAGATAAGTTTCTATAGAAAGATAAGCGGGTGTACAAATGAACTTTCTTATGATACTATGATACTCAGATACCACTCATTGGATGGGACCGGTGGACCATTGATCGATAAAAAGTAGTAAATAAGCCCTTTTCTCGCAGGTACGAGAGATTGCACAACCTTGCCTTGAACGCTTGAAGTTCTAAATAAATCTGAAGAGGAAGGCCAATTGTATCATGTCAGCAATGGTACTCTCCTGGGCTATAGACTGTCACCTGCTTCAAGGTATCTTGCTTGTGAAAGCCGAACAAAGAAGAAAAGAACGAAATGGCGGTTCATCAGTAGTCAAAGGTGCAGACTTCATTCTTTGTTTCCTTCATCCTCTACCATTACGTTTTGCTTTTTAGGACTACCTAAAGGAAAGGAATAGAATGATCCATAGTCGTACCTACTTGAGGGCACCGAATGCATACAGCTTACGTCAACTTTATATATATATAATTATTGATTCCATTCACACCCTTTGGGAACAGGAAACGGAGAACTTGTTGCTTTCTTCTGTTTTTGCTGTAGCTGAGGACAACTTAGATTGAAATGATTTACTTTATCTAGGTACGTGGTCCAAACGGATAGGTAGAATTACCCAGAGGGAGCCCTAGTTTCAGCATAAAAGGAAGAAGTCGGGTCCGCGCGGTTCGCCTTTTCGAATGCAGCAGTGTTTTTGGCTTTGGCAATACCAGCTAGCTAGCTACTTACTTGTGTGGGAGTCCTATAAAGAAAAGCCTGAGTTATAGACTGACTAAAGAAATCCACCTAAGCCGTAAGTTTTTGTTACAGCTGGCACACCTGCTTGCAAACTAGAAAATATGATTCTAGTAGAAAGTGGACTAAGTCTTAAGAGAGATAAGCCGGTCTTTATACACTGGCCCTACTTCGAATTCAGTCAGTGGCCAGATGCATTGTAAGCAATTCCAGTCCCAGCTGCTGAGGTGGCGTAGTCAGCCCTACCTAAGTATTGAACAAAACCAACCATTTTTATAATATTATCCTATCTTGCATATTAATTAAGACCACTTATTAGATCAAGGTTGGCATACATAGCATAGGAAGGTGGAGATCTGAAGTAATCTATATGTCCCTCAGCCAGTCATCCATTTCTCTGGATATGAAGTTTACAACATCAAAAAAATGACCCTTTTCATAATGAAATCCATTACATGCCATCCAAAGAACTCTGATCTGGATTACCAGCTTTGGGGTGGAAGGACGGATCGATCGACCAAGCAACAACGATCCCTTTACGATGGTCAAGTGCGAAGGTCCCGATCGGATTGCCGATCTGCCAGTGTTGTTTGACTGATTTTTTTCATCTCAAAACCATTGATGCTGACCTGTCACTGCTCAAGTGATTTTCCTGCATGGTTCTAGGAACCAAAAGAAGACTTTGGGTAGGTCAACGATAGATTCTATGTCTATAATGGAACGTAGGTTCTTTTTAGGAGGAAAGCTTAGAAGGATTCTTTTCAGAGCGTAAGAACCATCGAAGAGCATGGGATTGGTATTGCTGGCAGGGACTTTAAAGTGAGAGCTTGATCACTAAACCCCTGCTGCTTTCGATCATTCCTGCTAAAGCAGTTGGCAATGACTCATTGGAAACTTCTATTGGATCTGGGAGAAGAAGAAATCCAATCAATGGGTAGGTAGTCAATTTCTGGCGAAAGCACAAACCTTTTCTCTTACTTAAGGCGATAAAATCCATTCATTTCGATAATAATCTGTTTGAGATGTGTTTTACCGAGAAGGTATATGGTTTACGGTTCTAAGCCGTTGAGTTCGTGTTTTGGTAGTTGTTGTTTTGAAGGATGGCGGATCCAGAGTTGAAGGATAGCGAGGCATACCAACGCCATGCCAACAAGAGGAACCATCCGGACTTAAAACAGCCGACCTACCCCCTGCCACTTCTTCCTCTAAGTCAAGTTGATAGATTTCTGTACGAGTTTTCAAGTGCCATCTCCAGTCTAAGCGGTTGAGTTCAGTGATTGTATCGAACAAAAGCCCCCTCCCGGGGCAGGTACGCGACTGTCTCTCTTCCAAAGTGTGATCATCTTCTCCAGTCTCCCGTTTCCACCTATTTAAAATGGTCAGCCTGTGCGGCATCAATTGAATTTGAATTCTAAAATAAAGTAGACTTCGGTGAAGGAACCTATTCTCTGGTATCTGCTTCGGCCATCTCATCTGGTTTCGGCCTTCTTTGTGAGCAGCTCCTAACTCGCTCGACGGGGTATGATCGCTACTGTTGATAGGTCGATCGGAAAAGAATAAGTTCCAGGACTGAACAGAAAGAAAGTACTATAACACTTTCTTCGCCATTCTTTTCTATGAGGAGCTCTATTTTGCTAATACAAATGTAATGCTACCTCCCTACGGCGATTCATAACTAGAAGAACTCGTTGGCACAACCGGACCTTATTAAAGGCCTCGGCCGTCTGATCGACTGAAAGATCTTATCTTGGAGTTCTAGTATGGGTCGTCGGCCCTTTCTCCTCCTCAGTAGGTGCAAACCCTGGTTCTGTAAATGATTATAACTGCCTTGGAGCTAGATAAGCAAACCTTCTTCTGTTTGAGTATGATGGATGTTACACCCACTGCCAGATACAAGCAAAAGCTTTCCAGCTAAGCTAGGAGTCAGAACGAACTCATGAAGCTATCCTTCTTCTTGGATCTCAAGATTCAAATGGAATTTTATCACCCCGGATTTTGGCTTTCATTTCCACTTTATACTTGAGTTAAGCAAGGCACCAGCATGGGAGAGAAGATAGCCCCTCGGGATCGCTTACTAGCCGGCCTGCTTGATTTATTTATGAGGTATCCAGATGGCACTGCACCGGCGAGGGAAAGGGAAGCTGATGAGAGGTAAGGGAAAAGTCCATTTAATGAATAGGTTCACTACAGACTGTACTATCTCTAGACCCCCTCTCTATACTCCCTCATAATATATGGATCCCCCGGATAATATTGATCCTCCAACAGCTGACATATCTTATCTAAACTCCCGGAAACCTGGGCATGGCTTTTTCGAACTTAGTTGATTTCGCAAGAAGCAACTTGAAAAGCACAAAGACTACATCTAAACAAACCTTACGTCTTCGTTCGGCTCATTCTTGCTTATCTCACCCTATTTCCTTACTTTAGCTTAGAAGTAGGCATATGGGAAGTTACACAAAGATGACTTATCGGTTGGCCTAAGCTTACTCGATTCCATTCTTTCCAATATCATATACGCCTAGTGAAATGCATCTATCTCCTCTCCTCCCCTTCTTTCTTTTTATCCATTTTATATACCTAGTCGAAGACTACTTCAGATTATAGGGCGGGCTTTTCTACCCATTGACCGGGACCGATCACTGTGTTTGACCGCTCTTGGTATTCAGACCTTGGACTTTTTCGCTAGGAGCTGATCCATTCTTTAAGAGCTCTATACATAAAGAGAAGGCGTATTCACTTAAAGGACTGTGAAATCTACCCTATGCCCCGAAAAGTCTAGGCACCTAAATAAAGTAAAGATGGGATCCCTGACCAATAGATTAAGCTATCCAATGAGTTAGGAACCTTTTTTCTTCCCCCTTCTCTTCTCCGCTTTGCTCTGTTACTCCTTTTGCAGATGGTTGGTCACCACTCTTAGGCTTTTTGTTCTCTGCTTGTGGTGGGTCTCCAATCTTGATCCGGTGCTGACTTAATAGGGAAACCTACCCAGAAAATGCCCCCTTTTCCGGTCCGGTTAACAAAGCCTGTAAACCAAGAGCGGAACGAAGAGCTAAAACGTCACCTTTACCCTTATCCTATTTCTTTCTTACTTGTAAACCAGACCGCGTCATTCCTTTTTTCTTTCTTTGGTAAGGAAGGGACGGCTATTCCCACAGGTTGATCTTGATAAAATGTGCAGCGGTAAGCAACTAATAATCTCGATGCAGGACTGCCGTTCCCATAGGTTCCTCCTCCAAAACCTTCTTAGGCGAAAAAGACTGGAAGGGCTTATTCCCACTGCTGATTACTGAGAACCTTCTACCGGGAAAGATTTCCTTCTATGCCTAGTGGTTTTTGAATTGGAAATGGGAAAGGCAGAGAGAATTTACTCAAATTCAACTATGTTATGTATACAATGATCGGGTTGCGTCTGGTATGATCGGGGTGCTTTATCTAAACTAGGCAGGATAACTTGGCTAACTTTCCTACTCTGATAGCATCTCTGAACGGCAGGTACCCTCAACCGCCGTAACGAAGGAATGAATCTATTAAGTGGGAAAGAGCCCTCGTGGCAGCTATATCCGCGAGGATTCCAAGTGTTCTAATTCATCTCGTTACAGACCCACATCAAACATGCAACTGCTTGTCGCATACTCCTGCTACTCCGACCTACGCTTCTCACATCGCATCCTTGGTCCTTAAACGACGGTATATTCTTTTTTCCGGGTTCTATGAGCGTAAATGGAGACACTTCCCCCTTCTTCGACATATGAATATGCCTCGCCTCGAAGATAAAGAAATCCTGAGTAAGGAGAGAGATTCTCCACACGAACGAACGACCCGTCAGGTTCGAACTGACTTAGGTTGGACCAGGACCCACCTATCTCCACCAAGAAGGAATCGCTTTGGTTACGCAGTTCAGTTGGCGATAAAAGCCTTCCTAATCTGCGGGCCGGTAGGCCAGCCAACTAACTCTTCAAATGAAGAACTTATTTCCCCACACCTATCTCTATGAAACTTCCTTCATAGTTAGGAGAGGTTTTTCCCCCCCCCCCCCCCCCCCCCCCCCCCCCCCCCCCCCCCCCCCCCCCCCCCCCCCCCCCCCCCCCCCCCCCCCCCCCCCCCCCCCCCCCCCCCCCCCCCCCCCCCCCCCCCCCCCCCCCCCCCCCCCCCCCCCCCCCCCCCCCCCCCCCCCCCCCCCCCCCCCCCCCCCCCCCCCCCCCCCCCCCCCCCCCCCCCCCCCCCCCCCCCCCCCCCCCCCCCCCCCCCCCCCCCCCCCCCCCCCCCCCCCAAGGCCGGAGGGCTTTGTACCAACCATTCTAGTGTGGTTGGATTCTGTTCAACAGCCCAAGGACTTTCCGCACATTTTTGGTTCTTTCCACTGCTTGAAGTGATTGCGACAACTACGAAGAAACGACGAATCCCAACTACGGATATATAAGAACCGAAACTGCTCAGAGCATTCCATCCGGCGTAAGCATCTGGATAATCTGGAATGCGACGTGGCATACCCGAAAGCCCTAAGAAATGCATGGGAAAGAAGGTCAGATTAACCCCGAAAAAAGTGATCCAAAAATGGATTTGGCCTAAAGTTTCAGGATATGTCCGACCAAAGATTTTACCCACCCAATAGTAAAATCCAGCAAATAAAGCAAAAACGGCTCCCATAGAAAGTACATAATGGAAATGTGCAACCACATAATAAGTATCATGTAGAGCAATGTCTAGCCCAGAGTTTGCTAGAACTATTCCAGTGAGCCCTCCTATGGTGAACAAAAAGATGAACCCTACAGCAAATAACATGGGTGTTTTGTATTGTATCGAACCTCCCCACATGGTAGCGATCCAACTAAAGATTTTGATTCCTGTGGGCACAGCTATGATCATGGTAGCTGCGGTGAAGTAGGCACGCGTATCAACGTCTAAGCCCACAGTAAACATATGATGAGCCCAAACTAGAAATCCAAGAACACCTATACTTATCATGGCATAAACCATGCCTAGATACCCGAAGACCGGTTTTCTTGAAAAGGTCGATACGATATGACTAATAATACCAAATCCAGGCAGAATGAGAATATACACCTCTGGATGACCGAAGAACCAAAAGAGATGCTGGTATAATATTGGGTCTCCCCCTCCTGCAGGATCAAAAAAGGTTGTATTAAAGTTTCGATCGGTTAATAACATTGTAATTGCCCCCGCCAGTACCGGAAGTGATAATAAAAGTAGGAATGCTGTCACTAGAACGGACCACACAAAAAGTGGTAATCTATGCATAGTCATTCCAGGTCCACGCATGTTGAAGATAGTTGTTATAAAATTGATAGAACCTAAAATTGATGAAATACCTGATAGATGAAGACTAAAAATTGCTAAATCAACTGCTCCTCCAGAATGGCTGGTAATACCACTTAAGGGCGGATAGACTGTCCACCCAGTGCCGCTGCCCACTTCTACTAAGGCTGAGCTTAATAGGAGCAAGAGACTTGGTGGCAACAACCAGAATGATATATTATTTAATCGTGGAAATGCCATGTCAGGTGCACCTATCAGAATCGGAACAAACCAATTACCAAATCCACCTATCATCGCCGGCATAACCATAAAAAAGATCATTAAAAAAGCATGAGCCGTTATTAAAACATTATAAAGTTGATGATTCCCACCAAGAATTTGATCGCCGGGTCGGGCTAATTCCATACGAATCAGTACGGAGAAGCATGTGCCCATCACTCCTGCAATGGCACCGAAGATGAAATAGAGAGTCCCAATATCCTTGTGGTTAGTAGAGAAGAGCCATCGAACCATATTTGTCCCCCCCCCCCCCCCCCCCCCCCCCCCCCCCCCCCCCCCCCCCCCCCCCCCCCCCCCCCCCCCCCCCCCCCCCCCCCCCCCCCCCCCCCCCCCCCCCCCCCCCCCCCCCCCCCCCCCCCCCCCCCCCCCCCCCCCCCCCCCCCCCCCCCCCCCCCCCCCCCCCCCCCCCCCCCCCCCCCCCCCCCCCCCCCCCCCCCCCCCCCCCCCCCCCCCCCCCCCCCCCCCCCCCCCCCCCCCCCCCCCCCCCCCCCCCCCCCCCCCCCCCCCCCCCCCCCCCCCCCCCCCCCCCCCCCCCCCCCCCCCCCCCCCCCCCCCCCCCCCCCCCCCCCCCCCCCCCCCCCCCCCCCCCCCCCCCCCCCCCCCCCCCCCCCCCCCCCCCCCCCCCCCCCCCCCCCCCCCCCCCCCCCCCCCCCCCCCCCCCCCCCCCCCCCCCCCCCCCCCCCCCCCCCCCCCCCCCCCCCCCCCCCCCCCCCCCCCCCCCCCCCCCCCCCCCCCCCCCCCCCCCCCCCCCCCCCCCCCCCCCCCCCCCCCCCCCCCCCCCCCCCCCCCCCCCCCCCCCCCCCCCCCCCCCCCCCCCCCCCCCCCCCCCCCCCCCCCCCCCCCCCCCCCCCCCCCCCCCCCCCCCCCCCCCCCCCCCCCCCCCCCCCCCCCCCCCCCCCCCCCCCCCCCCCCCCCCCCCCCCCCCCCCCCCCCCCCCCCCCCCCCCCCCCCCCCCCCCCCCCCCCCCCCCCCCCCCCCCCCCCCCCCCCCCCCCCCCCCCCCCCCCCCCCCCCCCCCCCCCCCCCCCCCCCCCCCCCCCCCCCCCCCCCCCCCCCCCCCCCCCCCCCCCCCCCCCCCCCCCCCCCCCCCCCCCCCCCCCCCCCCCCCCCCCCCCCCCCCCCCCCCCCCCCCCCCCCCCCCCCCCCCCCCCCCCCCCCCCCCCCCCCCCCCCCCCCCCCCCCCCCCCCCCCCCCCCCCCCCCCCCCCCCCCCCCCCCCCCCCCCCCCCCCCCCCCCCCCCCCCCCCCCCCCCCCCCCCCCCCCCCCCCCCCCCCCTTTCATTCATATCGATCAGATGTGCTTTGCTCAGGACTCCCATTTTACCATTTCTTAAGCCATATTACATAAAGCATAGTGAGTGATACGCAATGCTGGTACCACCATGTTTTTTCCTCACTCTGTGTAGCCACACTCGTTTGTCCATTTCTACTTATTATTTATGTTAAATAGTATCCGTCGGTTGTAGAAGCACTGGCGTTCAGGGATTGCAAAATCCATAATATCAAGAAGCGGTGGGAACCTGGCTAACTTCGATGCGGATAACGCACTATAGAAGAAAGTGGATCAACCAAAGTAGACCTTGATCGAAAGGCACCACAAGGCGAACCAATAGAGTGTGGTGTAAGCGGTGAAGCAGAATAGGAATTGGAACTGCTTGAACTAGAAAGGGCTTCCGCTACCGCGCTACCTCGGGAGCTCCGGAAACGGTATACTCGCTTCACTCATCTGTAATGGTATCCTTGAAAGCTAGCTAAAGTGGGTTCTAGACAAAGTTCTCCTAAGCAGGGCGGAAGGAAAAACAAGAGCAGTATAGCTCTACATTACGCTTCGGGGGGCTTGTCTTACTCACTCACCTTCTACTAATCGGACCGTGACAAAACAACCAGCCCAGCAATAGGCAAGGACTGGCTAAAATCCCTTTCCGGATCCAGTCTATCCGTATCTGCTGTCCCTTCCGCTTACTGTGTTGATGGAGCTCGGTCAGATAGTTCCGGTATTGCGAAGGAGGGCAACGCATTGGGATCGTCCAATCCCTTCTGATCGGTTGTCATATTGAATTGCAAATTCTCGTATAGTAAGAGTTCCTTCGGTTTCCTACCTAGCACATTCTCTGTTGTCTATGCCAATATTTTACCTGCGAGTAGAGTGTGGCTGGCTACATACGGGGGAACTCAACCTACATTTCGAAGGGTAGACCTTTACAGATGAGTGAAACGAGGATTTAGGTATATAAGGAGACGACCCGCCAAGCGAGCCAGCCTGATACCGACTTTCATTGATAGGCCATGAAACATAGGGAATGGGAACTTGTTCGCACGTACCTCGACCACAGGTCTGAGAATGATGAGTGTGCTTTCGCCCACAGCTTCTGTTGCTTAACTGGCTCGTGGTGTTTATGGTCCTGACCCGGTACAGCCGCTAAGCTCATTTTTCATTTCCAAGTGTTGTTACTAGCCTCGAGAGAGATGTTTCACAGGATTCACCTGCAACTGATAAACCTGGGGGATAATACCGAAACAGTCCTTTTTTCTGATCATAGAGGAGCCGTATGAAGCTAAGGTTTCATGTAAGGTTTTTCAATAGCGGTGGGAGCTGTGATGTTATTATCGACTATGATTATCTAATAGTTCAAGTACAGTTGATATAGTTGAAGCACAGCCAAAATATGGTTTTTTTATGGAATCTTTGGCGTCAGCCTATAGGCTTTCTAGTTTTTCGAATTTCTTCTTGTGATCAGAAAGGAGGAGCTGACGAAGCACGAACTAAAAAGATTGAAAATTGGTATTAGGCATAATATAAAACGACAAAGGAATAAAAATATACAAATCGAAAGTAATATCAAATTATATATTAAGGGAAACTTAATACATAAGAAAAAATAGAAAGTAGTAAAGCGGGTAGTGGAGAAGAGCCATCGAACCAGATTTGTCATTTGCTTTTCGTTTTGAAAACTTGACTTATCAGAGAGGGGCCAGGGGGCTGGAAGAGAAGAACTTGAATACTAAACGCTGGAAGAGAAGAACCTTAATACTAAACCAAGTTTCGGGAACTTCTTGGTGACTTGATTGGTTCCCTTCCCCCAATTTGCAAAGGATGATTCCCGTGAAGGTGATCTCGATCACCATTCTATGATATTTCTGGGTGCTTTTGAGAAGCTTTTCCTTTTACCTAATGCCGGCTACCGACAACTTACTTCATGCTATTACTAACACTTATGACTGAGCCGCACTTGCTTTCCAAAAGAAATTGGAACTATCATGCCTGAGACTAGCCAATAGAAGAAAGAGCCACAAGCAAGCCATATCAGCATCCTTTTTCTTCGCTTTCTTCAACAATGCGAATCTACCTCACTCCTCATCATAACTCAAATACAAATTCGAGTTCCAAATTGATATTTCCTCACGTAAGAAATAAAATGTGAAACCAATATTCATCATGAAACTTCAGACACTGATGATTGTGAGGTTCTGGAAGAGAGACGACGTAGGCTGAAAAAAAGTAAACAGAAAACCACCCCTTAAACTCATTTGCTCAACATTCTTTCCACAGCAACTAGAAAAGTGGAGAAAATCCAATAAGGGGAGGTCCCGGTGAATACAAATCAATTGGAAACCGAACCCCGCATTCATGTCTCTAACAAGGCTGTCTAAGCTAAGCGGCCATAGACCCATGGACCCCGGGGAATCTGAACCATTAGGTAGAGTTTCCGCTGAAAGAAAACCAGGTCAATCTTCCGACCGCGAGTCTTTACAAGCTTGAAACAACTTAAGCACAGGCGGGAGTCGCCCCTTCCCCCCCCCCCCCCCCCCCCCCCCCCCCCCCCCCCCCCCCCCCCCCCCCCCCCCCCCCCCCCCCCCCCCCCCCCCCCCCCCCCCCCCCCCCCCCCCCCCCCCCCCCCCCCCCCCCCCCCCCCCCCCCCCCCCCCCCCCCCCCCCCCCCCCCCCCCCCCCCCCCCCCCCCCCCCCCCCCCCCCCCCCCCCCCCCCCCCCCCCCCCCCCCCCCCCCCCCCCCCCCCCCCCCCCCCCCCCCCCCCCCCCCCCCCCCCCCCCCCCCCCCCCCCCCCCCCCCCCCCCCCCCCCCCCCCCCCCCCCCCCCCCCCCCCCCCCCCCCCCCCCCCCCCCCCCCCCCCCCCCCCCCCCCCCCCCCCCCCCCCCCCCCCCCCCCCCCCCCCCCCCCCCCCCCCCCCCCCCCCCCCCCCCCCCCCCCCCCCCCCCCCCCCCCCCCCCCCCCCCCCCCCCCCCCCCCCCCCCCCCCCCCCCCCCCCCCCCCCCCCCCCCCCCCCCCCCCCCCCCCCCCCCCCCCCCCCCCCCCCCCCCCCCCCCCCCCCCCCCCCCCCCCCCCCCCCCCCCCCCCCCCCCCCCCCCCCCCCCCCCCCCCCCCCCCCCCCCCCCCCCCCCCCCCCCCCCCCCCCCCCCCCCCCCCCCCCCCCCCCCCCCCCCCCCCCCCCCCCCCCCCCCCCCCCCCCCCCCCCCCCCCCCCCCCCCCCCCCCCCCCCCCCCCCCCCCCCCCCCCCCCCCCCCCCCCCCCCCCCCCCCCCCCCCCCCCCCCCCCCCCCCCCCCCCCCCCCCCCCCCCTCAAAACCGGAACCCACACTCAAAGTTAAGGTCAATACTCCATTTATACATACAAGCCTCGACAGAGGGGAAGCACCTACAGCATAATCACTCATGAACACATATTGACTCACTTCTAGATAGATTAGTTGATTCACAATGCCCGCAGATACCTATATATGTTATTTAACCTTTTTATTGGAATATGTTTATCTAAGGCAGATCGAACTAGTCTTAATATATGGAAGATCTTGGGGACAAGGAGCTTAAACGTTATCGATCGACATATTGGCTCGATCGGGGCCCAGGCTCTGCCCTCCGAGCACTTAAGCATGCATCCGGATTCGGGCTCTGGGCTTGCTCATCAATATGTCAGTGTGGCAAGTGCTTAATGTAGCATTCTTGTCAAGGACTTCCCAATGTTTAAATAGAGTCCAGGGATCTGCAGGCTTGTATTGGGAATGCCATCCGCTTCCAGCGTGCGGTTGACCGGGCTGCCATCACAATAATCTAGGGTTTGCATATGCTCTAGCATTCATTCTTGTTCTTGGTCTTGCTTGTTCTCCCTGGATCTCACTGCTTCCTTCCTACCCCCGGTAGCAAAAGTCACGAGATTAGTTATTTAAAACGGGCCTTCTGCCTTGGATTGCTTTGGCCCATTTGACTGGATTCCCAGTATGGCACCTTGCCCATAAAAGCTAACTACTAACTTCGGTGAAGGAAGAAGCAAGTTCCCAAGAGAAGTGAAGTCATCAACCTGGTATTAGTTTGCCAATCTAAAAGTCAAGTGATACAGGTCGGGATGGGAAGAAAGAAGCGATTTCCTCGAATTTGCTTTCGAAAAGGTGTAGCTGCATGGAACAAAATCCACATTACCAGTTCTCAATTATGAGTAACCCCCCCCCCCCCCCCCCCCCCCCCCCCCCCCCCCCCCCCCCCCCCCCCCCCCCCCCCCCCCCCCCCCCCCCCCCCCCCCCCCCCCCCCCCCCCCCCCCCCCCCCCCCCCCCCCCCCCCCCCCCCCCCCCCCCCCCCCCCCCCCCCCCCCCCCCCCCCCCCCCCCCCCCCCCCCCCCCCCCCCCCCCCCCCCCCCCCCCCCCCCCCCCCCCCCCCCCCCCCCCCCCCCCCCCCCCCCCCCCCCCCCCCCCCCCCCCCCCCCCCCCCCCCCCCCCCCCCCCCCCCCCCCCCCCCCCCCCCCCCCCCCCCCCCCCCCCCCCCCCCCCCCCCCCCCCCCCCCCCCCCCCCCCCCCCCCCCCCCCCCCCCCCCCCCCCCCCCCCCCCCCCCCCCCCCCCCCCCCCCCCCCCCCCCCCCCCCCCCCCCCCCCCCCCCCCCCCCCCCCTCTTAAAGACCAACTTGAGGACTCAAGCCAACCGCTGACTGACTTCTCGATGGCCCGAGAAAAGCAATTCGAAAACAAATCTAAGTAGTTCCACACACAGGGCTTTGTTTGAAAGACAGAGGTATGTTCGTAAAGGTAGGCTAGGCGCAGCGCAATCCTTAGAAAGCATACCTAGATTCAAAGCCCACTCTTTCCTTCAGCTTCCACCGCTGTCTTATGCGGCAAATAACCACCTAGGGAGTAGAAGTTTCTTATTTCGGTCTTTTCCTAGTTGTCTCTATTTCGATTGCATTCTATGTCAATAGGTTCGTTTTTGCTTTATCGATAACTATCTCCTCTTGATGGAAGAACAGAAATCTCATTTGATTCGCTAGGAATAGGAAAAATTGGAATAAGCAGAAGGGAGATTGGATTGGGACGACCAGTCGGTATTCGAAGATCCTTTGGGCTTAAATGAAATAGACTAATAAAGACATTCGCACAGAGCACACGATTCGCTAACTAGTCAGGATTCAGATTTGGTGTAGCATAGTTTGGATCAGTGATATCATGACCTGAGCAGGCATCCTTCACCTCGGAATTTCCCATATTATGAACAGTCAAAGTTCACGTGGATGCTGCTTTCTGTCTCGGATACTGGAATTGGCGCAACTGGAGCAATTATCCGAGATGCGGCGGGCATGTTCATTGCGGCCTGCAGTGTTATGCTCCCTCGGGCAATTGACGCGACATCAGCGGAAGAGAAACCAGTATCTATTGATGGCGAGCCCGGATAATTGAAACAAGCAAGATACCATCTCTTCTTTAACTGAACTGAACAGAGCAAACCTCAACCGATGCGGCCAAAGAGCAAGTGGACTGAACTGCTCTCCCTTACTATGAATAAAACGGAGAGTAGAACCGAACACTTGAAGCTCTAATTACCAGTATCTTTGGATACGGAGACCGAGGAAGAGTTCCTCCAATCTCTTTAAACACACTCTAATTGGGGGTCCAGATTCCAGGTCGGAACCCACGTTATCCCTTGTTTAAGGGGAATAGATGAGATCCATGGCATATACCTCGTAACTAACAGAGGCAGACCCGGTTTAATGACACCTTTCACAATATCATTAACCCGAACCTCGTCCTCAGCAGTCAGAGGCGTGATAATTGACGCGAACGTCCTCTTATACTAAATATCTTTTTATCAAGCTATTATGATGCTCGCTTCTCTTCGGTTGGATTCCTCTCGAAGAAGGAAATTGTGCTTCTTCAGTTCTACATTCAAATTATTGTGAGTAGATGGATACCAGGCCTTTTCTGAGAAACTTGGTTTCGGGAACTTTGTGGGATCCTTGGTAGAGCCATTTGGAGCGGAGGGTAATCGGTTTATGACAAAGACTGTGCTTTCAAACACGACACCCAGGGGAATGGAGGCTTTGTACATAGTTGCAAGACGTTGCTCTACAATGTCTCGGTGTTGACGCTCTGCGAGGCCTTACTGCTCCTTATCTCATTTCTTTGGAAAGGCAAACCTAATTCATACGGAACTCTTGGTACATTTCTTTTTCACTCTCGCCCCGGCGAAAGCACACAATGCAGATCCATGCATGGGAGCTAGTTCAATAGGCCTCTCGGTGAAATCGCCTACTTTACTTTTTATACGAAATTCGTTGCACGTAGATCTTCCATTTATTGGGAATTCGTTCGACGACCGTCTGATTCTAATTCACTTCCATCCTTTAGCCATGTCTCTTGATCGATACCATCCACGTGTCTTTTATTCTTTCTAAAAATAAAATGCATTGCGACTTCCTCTTTTCTGATTTGCATTCAAGTAGATAAGAGAAGCTTGTGGGGATCGTCAAGAACAAACTTAGACCAGTTCATATTTGTGCCTGCACAACTGAAGAGGTCAAGAGCAATAGGCCCGGATGCGCTCACCTTGGCCCAGGGTTGGCCCTTGAAAAGGATAAAAAAATATGAGATAGAGTGGAATTCTTTTCGCTATTGCATTCCCTGTAGATCGGTTCAGCCCATTTCTTGTAGCATACATTCGAAGAGAAACCATTTATCCAATCTGCAGCTGTACGCTGAGAAGGAAGGGGCAGCAGACCCGACCGTTGCTCGTACTCGGTTTTCTATGGAAGGTCCCGAGTCAGCTAAAAAACTAGAAAATCAACAGCGATCGATCTCAGGGATCAGCCCATCTGATCTTTTATTTGATTGGGATTGCGGTTTCGCTGGGCTTACTTTCTTGATGAGGTTTAAGGTATAGCAAGTAAGGCGATGCCTCCTCCCTGATTGCAGAAATTGTTGACTTTAGAAAAGGTTCAACAAGAACTATAGCAATAAAGGAGCTTCTCCAGTTCCACAGGTCAAGGTACAATGGTAGAACTTGTCTCCTTGAATGGCTACTTTGGGAAGACAGACCTCTCCCTCGCTTATCGCATGGCTGTCTTTCCCCTCTACGAATGCCCAAAATCGGGTCGATTTTGAAAAACATTCCCTCCGGCTATAGGCCGAAACCACGCTCAAGTGCTTCTATAAGTTATTTTTTACTCGAAAGCCGGTTGCTTTTTTTACGATAAAGCCGCCTCTACTATGCTCGCCATCAACTGATACTGGTTTAGCTTCAGCGGAAGGATGGGGAATCAGGAGAACATGGGGGGAGGAAGTAGCTACGCCTAACTCAAGATCTAGGAAATGCTTAGTAAGGTATCCCCGGTATTTACTGATTCTTGCTGTCCCTATATATCTGTAATGATCGCTCTGGCTCTGGGCCGTATGATCTTCGGGATGCAGAATAGGGGATCGCTTGTAAAATGGACCAGCTCCGTATCAACGAATCTTCTCCGTTCTTATTTTTACCTGTTGTATTATTTCCTAGGAGGAATACAATGCTCTTCCGTTCTTTCCAATGACAAACAGGAAGTCAGGTTTCAAATGTAATTCCGTGTTGGTAACTTAATTTGGGTCTGGGAGGCCGAAGCTACCGATCAAGCTCCATTTTATAGATTTTATAGCTCAGCCCTCTTTCTAACAATGAATCACTGATTTCCCCGATATTTGCCTCGGAAAGGGGAAACAAGATATCGATGGAATTTACCCACACCATCACCACTTTTGAAAGAGAAAATAAGTGTTCAGCTGACCCAAATTCCGATCGAAAAAACAAAAACTTATGGATTGAATGATTTCGACAAGCGAAATCGACTCGGAACCAAGGGGAACAAGACGAGATTCCGTGTTCACTTATCGATTCCAAAATGAATCGAATTCGTGAACTTTAGAACGATATTACTCCTCTTCCTTACGGCTCCCCTGTGCCTAGTGATTTCTCGTGCTCGATTCATCCCATTCGAGTATATCTACTCGGCTATCCTTAGAAAAGTCAAAAGATAAGGAGCTCAACCTGTGGAAATCCTACTACCATCGGCTGTCACATTCGTTCCCACTTACCGCAGGGATGGATCAAGTAACTGGTGATTCTTTTCAAGGTCAGATGCTTTTTGGGCTTATTTTCTAAAAAATCTTCATTTTGATCGAAAAAACCCGGGGTTAGGCGAATGCGCGGGTACTCTTGATCTGGCTGCTCCATGTAAATTTCCTCATCCAACTCCCCATTAAGGAAAGCCGTCTGCCCATCTGATGAACGAGAAGACCGTGCGAGGCAGCCCGTGATAGTAGTACTCGAATGGTGGTAAATCTAGCCACAGGTGAGTAAGTATCAAAGAAATGCCTACTTTTGCTGCTATGCGGATGGAGGACTTTTGGGCCTGGCATTACGAGAAATCGGGACAGTTCTCTGTCCGTTCTGCTTACCGGATGTTGATAAAAACGAAGCAGCGACGGGGTACCCGTGGATCCACTATGCAATAGACCACTCGGGTAGTGTTGCCATAGGCGACACGCAGAGCCCGCACTGTCAGATGGGAGAGCGCCAACGGCCTTTGGACGATGTCAGGAACGGGGGACCTTGAAGGATCAGGAAGAGAAACATCTGAGCCACCGTCAGACTCATCACCGTCGGAGCCAGCGTTGTCAGGCGCCTGAATAGCATGGGATCAGTCCATCATCGCCCGCAGCTTCACTTCACTTCAGTTCAGCTCAGCATACTAGGGAGACCACGGGGAATGTGAGAGTACTGACATATGACCCAATCGCGACAAAGCCTTGTGCTGCAACAACTGTGGCTAGGGATAAGAGTTCCTCGGCTGCAACTTCCAATAACTAAGCTCGCGTAAAAGTATTAGTTAGCGGGTCTTGGTTGAATAGTGGATCTTGGTTGAGAAACTCATAGATAGAGATTGATCTGTTTGCTCTCCGCTTAGTGGTTTCTTACTCGGTCTCCTCATCTGAATAGATGGTCGCACGCTTCAACTAGAATCCAAACCATAGTAGAACGGGGGCTCAAAAGGAAACTTCAGAGCTGGAATATATAATCTCCAGTAGTACACTTAGCCCTTCGGCCTTATTTCAACTTGAACATGAATTTGCAGCACATTTTGGCGTTATTATATTAACATAAGCATTGAACACTGACGGCTAGCCCATACATGCAAACACAAGAAATCAAACCAAACAAAGACACTTAGCATAGGAGTAGATCGGAATCAAACTAAGACAAAGAACACCTGACATGAAAACAAATGTCTCCAGACACTTATTGAATTTAAACCAACCTTAGAAAACTAAAAAGAGTCTACGGACTCTTCTATTCTAGCGAGATGCTAGACGAATAAAGAGCACTTGCTGCTCCACCCGCAGCGCTTCCTGCCTCTCCTCCAAACCCTCTATGCGCTCTCTGGTAGCGCGAATGCGCGCTTCTTTCTTTGCAGGATCCATTGTTCTAACACTTCTCAACTGGTTGTTTAGCACTCTACGGTGCCCTTCAATCTCATTTTGCAGTTGCTCCGTTTCGGTAGCAATTGCAGAAAGCCTGTTTGCGGTTGCAGCATCCATAGCAATGCGTGCTAGTACTCAATTTCTTTGTGATGAAGTGAAGATATCTATATACCATTTATAGAGTGGTAGAGTAATATCGCCATGCAGTACGAATTGCATGGCTGCATGCAGCCTTTATGAACAAACAAACTTTGCAGAGCCGTTTCACCTAATCGATTCCGTCGGCGGATCATCCACGTCACGAATTGAATGGCAGGCACAATTCTTACTAGTTCTCCGCCCTACTTTTTTCAGTTGAAGACTATCAGGCCTGGAAATGGAAACTTTGGACCCGGGAGACGGTTTGATGTCTCGTACATAGCCAGCCCAGGGCGCTGCCCATAAGGGTCACTGTATGTAGGTTTTCAGCTCTAAGGTCCCCACTCATCACAATCGTTGGCCCTCATCCCGCATTGGAGCATAGCGTTAGTATCTTTCGGTGTATCAACAACATAGGCACCTGATCTATTTGAACTTTAAACCACAAGGGAAGTTTTCACATAAGCAGCCTTTCTCCCGTTAAAAGGTGGGTACCTTTCCCTAAATCCTTCTCCCGTGCATGCTATTCTCCTGTTCCCCCGAAGGGCGGTATCAATACGGCAACCCGAAAGCTCGTTATCAAAGTGGTCTCTTCTCAAAAGCTTATCTGCCAGATGAAAACAAGTTCGTAGTAACAGGTGGCCGTTGAGCTCCTAGTTTGACTGTTGGTGCCAGACTAGAATGGAAGAATGCCCATAATACTGAAATGCAGAAGAATACCTCACTAATAAGAAATAGAGCAACACCCATTGTGCTTCCTTTCTTTTACTAGAGAGAGTAGTCCAAGCCTCTAAATATCTTGAGGGCTTTGTGTTGGATCTGATGGTTGAGCCTTTGTTCTTTGCGAGCCTTGCCTTTCTCTTTTTTGCTCTGCTGTGGAGTTCTTTGATGGTCTATCTTCGCACCTGGCGCTTCTGGCGCTTTCTTCCTTCCACCTTCCTCTTGTACTCGACTCTTCCCCGATCACTCCCCAACAAAGGCTTGCTCGTCTTCGTCATAGTCCAAACTCTTTCTCGTGTGACTGTGGTGCTTTCTTGAGCGATGACTTGGGAGGGTTCCGGTCACCCCTACCCGGGCAGACAACCTCCCTCATTCACATCAGAAATGGCAAAGATTCCATTTTGGAAAGTCAATCTCTTTTTGTATAGATATAAAATAGCAAAAGTACGGTTCGGAGTCTTTTCTTTCTTATTTGAAATCCAAATCGAAATGCCTCAACTTGATAAATTAACTTATTTCTCACAATTTTTCTGGTTATGTCTTCTCCTCTTTACTTTTTATATTCTCTTATTTAATAATAACCCCCCCCCCCCCCCCCCCCCCCCCCCCCCCCCCCCCCCCCCCCCCCCCCCCCCCCCCCCCCCCCCCCCCCCCCCCCCCCCCCCCCCCCCCCCCCCCCCCCCCCCCCCCCCCCCCCCCCCCCCCCCCCCCCCCCCCCCCCCCCCCCCCCCCCCCCCCCCCCCCCCCCCCCCCCCCCCCCCCCCCCCCCCCCCCCCCCCCCCCCCCCCCCCCCCCCCCCCCCCCCCCCCCCCCCCCCCCCCCCCCCCCCCCCCCCCCCCCCCCCCCCCCCCCCCCCCCCCCCCCCCCCCCCCCCCCCCCCCCCCCCCCCCCCCCCCCCCCCCCCCCCCCCCCCCCCCCCCCCCCCCCCCCCCCCCCCCCCCCCCCCCCCCCCCCCCCCCCCCCCCCCCCCCCCCCCCCCCCCCCCCCCCCCCCCCCCCCCCCCCCCCCCCCCCCCCCCCCCCCCCCCCCCCCCCCCCCCCCCCCCCCCCCCCCCCCCCCCCCCCCCCCCCCCCCCCCCCCCCCCCCCCCCCCCCCCCCCCCCCCCCCCCCCCCCCCCCCCCCCCCCCCCCCCCCCCCCCCCCCCCCCCCCCCCCCCCCCCCCCCCCCCCCCCCCCCCCCCCCCCCCCCCCCCCCCCCCCCCCCCCCCCCCCCCCCCCCCCCCCCCCCCCCCCCCCCCCCCCCCCCCCCCCCCCCCCCCCCCCCCCCCCCCCCCCCCCCCCCCCCTCTCCGTGGACAATGCCACCTTAAATCGTTTTTTTAGTCTCCATCATTTACTCGCCCTTGTTCTTCCTTTTGATTTAAACGTTCTCCCCCCGGGAGCTGCAGAATTCTGGCAGGGGCAGCCCCCTTTTCCAGATCATGAAAATGTGGTGGAGAGTGATGATTCATCAACTGATTCATCAGGGAGTTCATCTGATGATTCATCAACTGATTCATCAGGGAGTTCATCTGATGATTCATCAACTGATTCATCGGATCTCGACACGGATTATGATGAGCTAACTGATGATTCATCAACTGATTCATCAGGGAGTTCATCTGATGATATGGACTGCTCTGAAGGAACACCCCCCCCTGAAGGGAATGAAAGCCGTCTGATAATCTTTCTATAGGTTCCCCGAAGAGAATGGAAAAATCACAGAAACACTTTCTATATGTTCTGTTATTTCGAGATTCGAAGAAGCAAGCAAGTTTTTCATATAGTTGTTTTTGTGTAGTGATCTCTGTTCATGGAGATCACGAGGCCACTGATACCCCATGTGGATAGGTGGGATAGAAGAGTGGGCATGTGGGCTTCTATCAAAAGAGGAAAAGATACCGCCACGCTCATATCTCCCTTCTCACCTCTGGGAGGGGGAAACTAGCACTTTCGCACTAGATGGTTAACTCTAAGTTTTTTCTGAAGTAGGTTGTTCAATGCTAGTTCAATGATTGAGCCATCTTCCTATCACCAATAACAAATGGATAGCATGCGTTGTGCAACCAATCCTACCCTCAGTTGTAGTAAGCTGAGTGTGATCCGCAGAGAGCAAAGTGTGTATCACATGAATTTGATAGCTCAGGCCTTGGAAGGACCTTTTTGGCACTAGACAGACTCTTTAATATCGATGGCAGCAACTATCCATTTTCTCAATCAGATTACTGCGTGTGCGCTTGTGTGCTCCAATCTTTAGTAAATAAAGCAAAGATTTCTGAGCTAGGAATCAGAGGAAATGCTCTGACTCAAATCCAGATACAATTTGATATGTCGGAGACCTGTGTGACTCCCTACATGTATTTGAAGAGTCCCTCAGGATCATATCACAATAAACTAGACTGGTCAGGATGCTCCAACTAACAATCTAGAATCCATACTTGATAGGATCAAGAATAAAAAACATGATATCAAGAATAGCATATTGAAAGATCCCAATCATTTTTCTTGATAACTTCTTCAACCTACGTATCCTTTTTCGTATAAATTGGATCAATTATTAATAAAATAAGGAGCAAACATAGGTATCAGATATCAGGAACATAAGCTTACCCGGGAGAAATGCACTCTGTGTTAGTCCGATCACTTAGCTTTTGCTTTCGCACTCCCTACTGATGCCTATTGCATGACTCTCATTCAGTCAAACTAGAAACTGTGTTTACAGCTGGAACGATGAATGTAATCCTACTATTCTGGAAGGGTAGGGTCGTCTGAGTACGGTACTATGGACATCAGGGCATATTGAATATAGTCATATAATTTGGTGTGCTGACACACCCAGAAAGGTTTCTACCTACGCAAGGAAAATGAAGAAAGCAAGCCAAATACTGAAATGTATTAAGCTATCGATCGGGGGACATAACACTATGAGGGTTGTTAAGGCGGGGCTAGGAGCTTGATATGCTGCCGACTCAGAATCAAATGAGCACAGGGGACCCTAGTCAACATTCATATTTCTACCCACCGGTGGATGATCGGTCACCTTAGTTCCAATTTAGCTACTGTTCATTTTGTTGAACTCCAAGAAGGACCGATTGCTACGTACTCTTGAGAAACAAGATGTTATGACGCCGCTGTGCCCGCGGTCCAATGATCCACCTATGTTTGTGTCGGATCTTATCCATGCCCCCCCCCCCCCCCCCCCCCCCCCCCCCCCCCCCCCCCCCCCCCCCCC
>JAAAWM010011154.1:45000-64449 GCA_036873465.1 Thinopyrum obtusiflorum
CCCCCCCCCCCCCCCCCCCCCCCCCCCCCCCCCCCCCCCCCCCCCCCCCCCCCCCCCCCCCCCCCCCCCCCCCCCCCCCCCCCCCCCCCCCCCCCCCCCCCCCCCCCCCCCCCCCCCCCCCCCCCCCCCCCCCCCCCCCCCCCCCCCCCCCCCCCCCCCCCCCCCCCCCCCCCCCCCCCCCCCCCCCCCCCCCCCCCCCCCCCCCCCCCCCCCCCCCCCCCCCCCCCCCCCCCCCCCCCCCCCCCCCCCCCCCCCCCCCCCCCCCCCCCCCCCCCCCCCCCCCCCCCCCCCCCCCCCCCCCCCCCCCCCCCCCCCCCCCCCCCCCCCCCCCCCCCCCCCCCCCCCCCCCCCCCCCCCCCCCCCCCCCCCCCCCCCCCCCCCCCCCCCCCCCCCCCCCCCCCCCCCCCCCCCCCCCCCCCCCCCCCCCCCCCCCCCCCCCCCCCCCCCCCCCCCCCCCCCCCCCCCCCCCCCCCCCCCCCCCCCCCCCCCCCCCCCCCCCCCCCCCCCCCCCCCCCCCCCCCCCCCCCCCCCCCCCCCCCCCCCCCCCCCCCCCCCCCCCCCCCCCCCCCCCCCCCCCCCCCCCCCCCCCCCCCCCCCCCCCCCCCCCCCCCCCCCCCCCCCCCCCCCCCCCCCCCCCCCCCCCCCCCCCCCCCCCCCCCCCCCCCCCCCCCCCCCCCCCCCCCCCCCCCCCCCCCCCCCCCCCCCCCCCCCCCCCCCCCCCCCCCCCCCCCCCCCCCCCCCCCCCCCCCCCCCCCCCCCCCCCCCCCCCCCCCCCCCCCCCCCCCCCCCCCCCCCCCCCCCCCCCCCCCCCCCCCCCCCCCCCCCCCCCCCCCCCCCCCCCCCCCCCCCCCCCCCCCCCCCCCCCCCCCCCCCCCCCCCCCCCCCCCCCCCCCCCCCCCCCCCCCCCCCCCCCCCCCCCCCCCCCCCCCCCCCCCCCCCCCCCCCCCCCCCCCCCCCCCCCCCCCCCCCCCCCCCCCCCCCCCCCCCCCCCCCCCCCCCCCCCCCCCCCCCCCCCCCCCCCCCCCCCCCCCCCCCCCCCCCCCCCCCCCCCCCCCCCCCCCCCCCCCCCCCCCCCCCCCCCCCCCCCCCCCCCCCCCCCCCCCCCCCCCCCCCCCCCCCCCCCCCCCCCCCCCCCCCCCCCCCCCCCCCCCCCCCCCCCCCCCCCCCCCCCCCCCCCCCCCCCCCCCCCCCCCCCCCCCCCCCCCCCCCCCCCCCCCCCCCCCCCCCCCCCCCCCCCCCCCCCCCCCCCCCCCCCCCCCCCCCCCCCCCCCCCCCCCCCCCCCCCCCCCCCCCCCCCCCCCCCCCCCCCCCCCCCCCCCCCCCCCCCCCCCCCCCCCCCCCCCCCCCCCCCCCCCCCCCCCCCCCCCCCCCCCCCCCCCCCCCCCCCCCCCCCCCCCCCCCCCCCCCCCCCCCCCCCCCCCCCCCCCCCCCCCCCCCCCCCCCCCCCCCCCCCCCCCCCCCCCCCCCCCCCCCCCCCCCCCCCCCCCCCCCCCCCCCCCCCCCCCCCCCCCCCCCCCCCCCCCCCCCCCCCCCCCCCCCCCCCCCCCCCCCCCCCCCCCCCCCCCCCCCCCCCCCCCCCCCCCCCCCCCCCCCCCCCCCCCCCCCCCCCCCCCCCCCCCCCCCCCCCCCCCCCCCCCCCCCCCCCCCCCCCCCCCCCCCCCCCCCCCCCCCCCCCCCCCCCCCCCCCCCCCCCCCCCCCCCCCCCCCCCCCCCCCCCCCCCCCCCCCCCCCCCCCCCCCCCCCCCCCCCCCCCCCCCCCCCCCCCCCCCCCCCCCCCCCCCCCCCCCCCCCCCCCCCCCCCCCCCCCCCCCCCCCCCCCCCCCCCCCCCCCCCCCCCCCCCCCCCCCCCCCCCCCCCCCCCCCCCCCCCCCCCCCCCCCCCCCCCCCCCCCCCCCCCCCCCCCCCCCCCCCCCCCCCCCCCCCCCCCCCCCCCCCCCCCCCCCCCCCCCCCCCCCCCCCCCCCCCCCCCCCCCCCCCCCCCCCCCCCCCCCCCCCCCCCCCCCCCCCCCCCCCCCCCCCCCCCCCCCCCCCCCCCCCCCCCCCCCCCCCCCCCCCCCCCCCCCCCCCCCCCCCCCCCCCCCCCCCCCCCCCCCCCCCCCCCCCCCCCCCCCCCCCCCCCCCCCCCCCCCCCCCCCCCCCCCCCCCCCCCCCCCCCCCCCCCCCCCCCCCCCCCCCCCCCCCCCCCCCCCCCCCCCCCCCCCCCCCCCCCCCCCCCCCCCCCCCCCCCCCCCCCCCCCCCCCCCCCCCCCCCCCCCCCCCCCCCCCCCCCCCCCCCCCCCCCCCCCCCCCCCCCCCCCCCCCCCCCCCCCCCCCCCCCCCCCCCCCCCCCCCCCCCCCCCCCCCCCCCCCCCCCCCCCCCCCCCCCCCCCCCCCCCCCCCCCCCCCCCCCCCCCCCCCCCCCCCCCCCCCCCCCCCCCCCCCCCCCCCCCCCCCCCCCCCCCCCCCCCCCCCCCCCCCCCCCCCCCCCCCCCCCCCCCCCCCCCCCCCCCCCCCCCCCCCCCCCCCCCCCCCCCCCCCCCCCCCCCCCCCCCCCCCCCCCCCCCCCCCCCCCCCCCCCCCCCCCCCCCCCCCCCCCCCCCCCCCCCCCCCCCCCCCCCCCCCCCCCCCCCCCCCCCCCCCCCCCCCCCCCCCCCCCCCCCCCCCCCCCCCCCCCCCCCCCCCCCCCCCCCCCCCCCCCCCCCCCCCCCCCCCCCCCCCCCCCCCCCCCCCCCCCCCCCCCCCCCCCCCCCCCCCCCCCCCCCCCCCCCCCCCCCCCCCCCCCCCCCCCCCCCCCCCCCCCCCCCCCCCCCCCCCCCCCCCCCCCCCCCCCCCCCCCCCCCCCCCCCCCCCCCCCCCCCCCCCCCCCCCCCCCCCCCCCCCCCCCCCCCCCCCCCCCCCCCCCCCCCCCCCCCCCCCCCCCCCCCCCCCCCCCCCCCCCCCCCCCCCCCCCCCCCCCCCCCCCCCCCCCCCCCCCCCCCCCCCCCCCCCCCCCCCCCCCCCCCCCCCCCCCCCCCCCCCCCCCCCCCCCCCCCCCCCCCCCCCCCCCCCCCCCCCCCCCCCCCCCCCCCCCCCCCCCCCCCCCCCCCCCCCCCCCCCCCCCCCCCCCCCCCCCCCCCCCCCCCCCCCCCCCCCCCCCCCCCCCCCCCCCCCCCCCCCCCCCCCCCCCCCCCCCCCCCCCCCCCCCCCCCCCCCCCCCCCCCCCCCCCCCCCCCCCCCCCCCCCCCCCCCCCCCCCCCCCCCCCCCCCCCCCCCCCCCCCCCCCCCCCCCCCCCCCCCCCCCCCCCCCCCCCCCCCCCCCCCCCCCCCCCCCCCCCCCCCCCCCCCCCCCCCCCCCCCCCCCCCCCCCCCCCCCCCCCCCCCCCCCCCCCCCCCCCCCCCCCCCCCCCCCCCCCCCCCCCCCCCCCCCCCCCCCCCCCCCCCCCCCCCCCCCCCCCCCCCCCCCCCCCCCCCCCCCCCCCCCCCCCCCCCCCCCCCCCCCCCCCCCCCCCCCCCCCCCCCCCCCCCCCCCCCCCCCCCCCCCCCCCCCCCCCCCCCCCCCCCCCCCCCCCCCCCCCCCCCCCCCCCCCCCCCCCCCCCCCCCCCCCTTCGTCAGAGCCTTTTCCTTCCCCACAGGCCAGAGCTCAATTTACCTTCGCCATAGCTCTAAAATAAGGAGAATCAGCTCAAGATAAAAGGGCTCGCACTCAATTGATCCGGGTCAACACTTCCTGTATCTGGTTTCAGCTTTATTTTGACTCCTTGTAGGGGCTCATGACAGTCCTGTAGGGGATCCAAAGGCTTTCGAGCAGTAGCGGCATTGGGGCGGGAGAGTTGGTTATTCAATTGATCCTCTGATGTTGGCCCTTCTGCATCATCCAGCAAGGCTCGGAAGTCTGAGCTATTAAGGTGCGGTTGACAGATAAGAGGCCTTCAATATGTTAAGGGAGAGAGGGGAGAGTCATTCCAGAGTTGGGTGGGAATCGTTGATAGAAATTTGGATTTTCCCTGAGGTACGATAGCGTCTGAACTAAAGAAAGGGAATATGGAAAGTGAATGTGGTAAAGGATACCAAGAGTAGGTTCCCTGAATGATTTTTAGGCGTATTTTCTTTGAACAAATAAATCTATAAAGAAAATAGGATGGATCTTCCACCTATGCTATGAGTGAATCTTATCATCACTGGCGAGTGGTATCGTATCACCGTCTTCGTCCTGAAAACATCTGCAGAGCTAAGCTAGTGTAGGCTTTGACACTACTTATATTCGCTACAAGTATTACACTCGCTTCGCTACACTCTTCTCTTATGCTTCGTGCTTCACATAGGCTAAATAAGCCGCTCATCCCTGGCGAATCCTACCCACATAGGAATGCGGAACCATCGGGGAAAGGCAAAACATATTCAATCCCAGGAGAGAAGTCACTGGTTCGATAGGACCAGGGAGAGGACCCTGATCACCTTGCCAACGAATTCAAGGCCTTAGGAAAATCATCCTACAATGGACCATAGGGACTGAGAACGAAGAAGACATAAAAATAAGGTTAGGGGGGATAAAAAGAAAACCTCCTCCCATTCAAAGTCGTCTTCAAGTACCTTTTTGATTCTTTACCCCCCCCCCCCCCCCCCCCCCCCCCCCCCCCCCCCCCCCCCCCCCCCCCCCCCCTGAAAACCCAAGAGAGAATCATAAAATCTAAAAGCTAGGAAGGAGAAGACCGGGTGATTGAATATGACTTGCTAATAGATCCTACTCTTCCTTAAGCGCTAGTTCTATTCACGATGGTTCAATTTCGAGAGCAGCTAAAGTAGTTACCTAATAAGATAGATGAATATTCCACGATCTACGATTATAAAAATCTTCTTATAGAAGTCTAGTTCTTTCTTCTTTTAGAAAAGGAAGTCTTGCTCTCCTTTCTTGCCGCTACTTGCGTTGCGAGCCAATCTTCAAACTGTTACGGAGAAGTCGTTTACTGATTAGCTGCTTGAACGTGGAAATATTTCGGCATATCTGCTCTTAGGTTAGTACGAGAACTCGACTCTACTCGTGCTATAGTCGAGGATGTACTTATACTACTCTAAAGAGGGATCAATTAATGGGGTGCATTTTTCTTAGGGCAATTCTAGGCAAGACCTTGAATCACAGGGTTTGTTCTTGGCAACCCAACATTCTTTATCTTGGCGTAGATTGGTATGATGGGACGGATGCCGTGAAAAAGCTTTTTTCTTTGACCGGAATCAACAGGTGTGAACCCATCTAGGATGAGCCAAACATAGGGGGAAGGGCCTCCTGGCAATATCCGGCATACTAGTAATCGATTATTTGGCCTTTTGCGATCGAACAACCTATGAATAGTTGTAGCCTACATAACCTACCTACCCAGACCAAGGGAAGAAGGTATCAGATCACTGTAGTTCTAGACCCCTTTTTTCAAATAAAGGAAGTGACAACATTTGCCCGAAGAGGTTGAATCAATAGTAAGAAGATACCACCCAGGCACAGAATCCGGAATAACAATCAGGAATAGGACTAGGAGAATGAGGTCTAATTTACGGAGTCAAGCTGTAATTGGGCTTAGTGCTCCGATTGCGCCTTAGGACTAGGACTGATAGGTAAATGCCCCTTACTCAACCAATGAAGGCGGGTAGGGCTTTTATTTCTTTTGTTTAGGATTGGCAAGAGGATGGCTGCCTCGGCTTCAAAGCTGTTAGAGAATGCGCTCTTATCACTACAGGGACGCGAGAGAAATTCCTCGGAGGTAGTATTAAAGGGATGGGGCATTACTGGTGTTAGCGACGAAGGGATTGTTTGCAAGAGAAGGTTGCCCTATTAAGATACGAACAGGGGGCATGCCATGCATAATAGTAAAAAAAAGGGCAGAGAAGAGGATTGAGGGACAGAAGGAGCTGGAGGCCAACAAGGAATAGAAGAAGCTGTTCCACTTGTAGCTCTTCTTCTTTTTTTAAAGCTTAACTCACATTTCGGGAGCGGATGCTGCTCGAGCTAAAGATATGCCCCCAACTCTTGAACAGCTCTCACTTGCCTTGGCCGATACTTAGATGACCGACTGTTAGGCATGGTTACCAATGATTTCACAGTATATATCTTGTTTGGTGAGCCAACCGGCTTCACCCGAGGATGAAGGTAGTAGAACAAAGAGGAGCCGCATCTTTTCCTGGCCGGAGAGGAATCAAGGTCCATCTCATTAAGGCCGAACATTTAGTCTCGTTCCCCATAACAATAGGGAACATCTGGTCTTGTTTGGTTTTTATTTCAAGGATTTTTTCTTTCTTGCAATTCTGGGAACTTTGAATGCATCATTTCCTCCATTTCTCGGAACTTATCGCGGAATCTAGCCCCCCCCCCCCCCCCCCCCCCCCCCCCCCCCCCCCCCCCCCCCCCCCCCCCCCCCCCCCCCCCCCCCCCCCCCCCCCCCCCCCCCCCCCCCCCCCCCCCCCCCCCCCCCCCCCCCCCCCCCCCCCCCCCCCCCCCCCCCCCCCCCCCCCCCCCCCCCCCCCCCCCCCCCCCCCCCCCCCCCCCCCCCCCCCCCCCCCCCCCCCCCCCCCCCCCCCCCCCCCCCCCCCCCCCCCCCCCCCCCCCCCCCCCCCCCCCCCCCCCCCCCCCCCCCCCCCCCCCCCCCCCCCCCCCCCCCCCCCCCCCCCCCCCCCCCCCCCCCCCCCCCCCCCCCCCCCCCCCCCCCCCCCCCCCCCCCCCCCCCCCCCCCCCCCCCCCCCCCCCCCCCCCCCCCCCCCCCCCCCCCCCCCCCCCCCCCCCCCCCCCCCCCCCCCCCCCCCCCCCCCCCCCCCCCCCCCCCCCCCCCCCCCCCCCCCCCCCCCCCCCCCCCCCCCCCCCCCCCCCCCCCCCCCCCCCCCCCCCCCCCCCCCCCCCCCCCCCCCCCCCCCCCCCCCCCCCCCCCCCCCCCCCCCCCCCCCCCCCCCCCCCCCCCCCCCCCCCCCCCCCCCCCCCCCCCCCCCCCCCCCCCCCCCCCCCCCCCCCCCCCCCCCCCCCCCCCCCCCCCCCCCCCCCCCCCCCCCCCCCCCCCCCCCCCCCCCCCCCCCCCCCCCCCCCCCCCCCCCCCCCCCCCCCCCCCCCCCCCCCCCCCCCCCCCCCCCCCCCCCCCCCCCCCCCCCCCCCCCCCCCCCCCCCCCCCCCCCCCCCCCCCCCCCCCCCCCCCCCCCCCCCCCCCCCCCCCCCCCCCCCCCCCCCCCCCCCCCCCCCCCCCCCCCCCCCCCCCCCCCCCCCCCCCCCCCCCCCCCCCCCCCCCCCCCCCCCCCCCCCCCCCCCCCCCCCCCCCCCCCCCCCCCCCCCCCCCCCCCCCCCCCCCCCCCCCCCCCCCCCCCCCCCCCCCCCCCCCCCCCCCCCCCCCCCCCCCCCCCCCCCCCCCCCCCCCCCCCCCCCCCCCCCCCCCCCCCCCCCCCCCCCCCCCCCCCCCCCCCCCCCCCCCCCCCCCCCCCCCCCCCCCCCCCCCCCCCCCCCCCCCCCCCCCCCCCCCCCCCCCCCCCCCCCCCCCCCCCCCCCCCCCCCCCCCCCCCCCCCCCCCCCCCCCCCCCCCCCCCCCCCCCCCCCCCCCCCCCCCCCCCCCCCCCCCCCCCCCCCCCCCCCCCCCCCCCCCCCCCCCCCCCCCCCCCCCCCCCCCCCCCCCCCCCCCCCCCCCCCCCCCCCCCCCCCCCCCCCCCCCCCCCCCCCCCCCCCCCCCCCCCCCCCCCCCCCCCCCCCCCCCCCCCCCCCCCCCCCCCCCCCCCCCCCCCCCCCCCCCCCCCCCCCCCCCCCCCCCCCCCCCCCCCCCCCCCCCCCCCCCCCCCCCCCCCCCCCCCCCCCCCCCCCCCCCCCCCCCCCCCCCCCCCCCCCCCCCCCCCCCCCCCCCCCCCCCCCCCCCCCCCCCCCCCCCCCCCCCCCCCCCCCCCCCCCCCCCCCCCCCCCCCCCCCCCCCCCCCCCCCCCCCCCCCCCCCCCCCCCCCCCCCCCCCCCCCCCCCCCCCCCCCCCCCCCCCCCCCCCCCCCCCCCCCCCCCCCCCCCCCCCCCCCCCCCCCCCCCCCCCCCCCCCCCCCCCCCCCCCCCCCCCCCCCCCCCCCCCCCCCCCCCCCCCCCCCCCCCCCCCCCCCCCCCCCCCCCCCCCCCCCCCCCCCCCCCCCCCCCCCCCCCCCCCCCCCCCCCCCCCCCCCCCCCCCCCCCCCCCCCCCCCCCCCCCCCCCCCCCCCCCCCCCCCCCCCCCCCCCCCCCCCCCCCCCCCCCCCCCCCCCCCCCCCCCCCCCCCCCCCCCCCCCCCCCCCCCCCCCCCCCCCCCCCCCCCCCCCCCCCCCCCCCCCCCCCCCCCCCCCCCCCCCCCCCCCCCCCCCCCCCCCCCCCCCCCCCCCCCCCCCCCCCCCCCCCCCCCCCCCCCCCCCCCCCCCCCCCCCCCCCCCCCCCCCCCCCCCCCCCCCCCCCCCCCCCCCCCCCCCCCCCCCCCCCCCCCCCCCCCCCCCCCCCCCCCCCCCCCCCCCCCCCCCCCCCCCCCCCCCCCCCCCCCCCCCCCCCCCCCCCCCCCCCCCCCCCCCCCCCCCCCCCCCCCCCCCCCCCCCCCCCCCCCCCCCCCCCCCCCCCCCCCCCCCCCCCCCCCCCCCCCCCCCCCCCCCCCCCCCCCCCCCCCCCCCCCCCCCCCCCCCCCCCCCCCCCCCCCCCCCCCCCCCCCCCCCCCCCCCCCCCCCCCCCCCCCCCCCCCCCCCCCCCCCCCCCCCCCCCCCCCCCCCCCCCCCCCCCCCCCCCCCCCCCCCCCCCCCCCCCCCCCCCCCCCCCCCCCCCCCCCCCCCCCCCCCCCCCCCCCCCCCCCCCCCCCCCCCCCCCCCCCCCCCCCCCCCCCCCCCCCCCCCCCCCCCCCCCCCCCCCCCCCCCCCCCCCCCCCCCCCCCCCCCCCCCCCCCCCCCCCCCCCCCCCCCCCCCCCCCCCCCCCCCCCCCCCCCCCCCCCCCCCCCCCCCCCCCCCCCCCCCCCCCCCCCCCCCCCCCCCCCCCCCCCCCCCCCCCCCCCCCCCCCCCCCCCCCCCCCCCCCCCCCCCCCCCCCCCCCCCCCCCCCCCCCCCCCCCCCCCCCCCCCCCCCCCCCCCCCCCCCCCCCCCCCCCCCCCCCCCCCCCCCCCCCCCCCCCCCCCCCCCCCCCCCCCCCCCCCCCCCCCCCCCCCCCCCCCCCCCCCCCCCCCCCCCCCCCCCCCCCCCCCCCCCCCCCCCCCCCCCCCCCCCCCCCCCCCCCCCCCCCCCCCCCCCCCCCCCCCCCCCCCCCCCCCCCCCCCCCCCCCCCCCCCCCCCCCCCCCCCCCCCCCCCCCCCCCCCCCCCCCCCCCCCCCCCCCCCCCCCCCCCCCCCCCCCCCCCCCCCCCCCCCCCCCCCCCCCCCCCCCCCCCCCCCCCCCCCCCCCCCCCCCCCCCCCCCCCCCCCCCCCCCCCCCCCCCCCCCCCCCCCCCCCCCCCCCCCCCCCCCCCCCCCCCCCCCCCCCCCCCCCCCCCCCCCCCCCCCCCCCCCCCCCCCCCCCCCCCCCCCCCCCCCCCCCCCCCCCCCCCCCCCCCCCCCCCCCCCCCCCCCCCCCCCCCCCCCCCCCCCCCCCCCCCCCCCCCCCCCCCCCCCCCCCCCCCCCCCCCCCCCCCCCCCCCCCCCCCCCCCCCCCCCCCCCCCCCCCCCCCCCCCCCCCCCCCCCCCCCCCCCCCCCCCCCCCCCCCCCCCCCCCCCCCCCCCCCCCCCCCCCCCCCCCCCCCCCCCCCCCCCCCCCCCCCCCCCCCCCCCCCCCCCCCCCCCCCCCCCCCCCCCCCCCCCCCCCCCCCCCCCCCCCCCCCCCCCCCCCCCCCCCCCCCCCCCCCCCCCCCCCCCCCCCCCCCCCCCCCCCCCCCCCCCCCCCCCCCCCCCCCCCCCCCCCCCCCCCCCCCCCCCCCCCCCCCCCCCCCCCCCCCCCCCCCCCCCCCCCCCCCCCCCCCCCCCCCCCCCCCCCCCCCCCCCCCCCCCCCCCCCCCCCCCCCCCCCCCCCCCCCCCCCCCCCCCCCCCCCCCCCCCCCCCCCCCCCCCCCCCCCCCCCCCCCCCCCCCCCCCCCCCCCCCCCCCCCCCCCCCCCCCCCCCCCCCCCCCCCCCCCCCCCCCCCCCCCCCCCCCCCCCCCCCCCCCCCCCCCCCCCCCCCCCCCCCCCCCCCCCCCCCCCCCCCCCCCCCCCCCCCCCCCCCCCCCCCCCCCCCCCCCCCCCCCCCCCCCCCCCCCCCCCCCCCCCCCCCCCCCCCCCCCCCCCCCCCCCCCCCCCCCCCCCCCCCCCCCCCCCCCCCCCCCCCCCCCCCCCCCCCCCCCGGAATCTCAGATAAGAACCTAACAGAAGTTTCGCGACTCCTTCATGGAATATAGGTCTTAGTATATAAATAATGTCAGTTCGAACCTGACGAGTCGTTATCATCTGTTGCCCTAACTGAGTCCATTAGCTCTTGTTGCCCTTCTATGGTGGGGATCCATAGAGAGTTCGTTTTATGAAATATCTGATAAAGTAAAAAAAAAGAGAGACAGGTGGTTGCAACAATCACAAACCATAGAAAAAAATGCATATCCCGTGTGTGCTCTAGTTTCGGGTTCTCCTAGACCACCATTATGAACCAAAAACAACCATACCTAGTGAAGGGGAGCTCTTCGCAGCTGTCAGTGGAAAGATGGAAATTGGTTCTAAAAGAGCCGAGCTAGGGATAAGAGATATGGTTGGTTGGCAGAATGGAAGGAATGCTATTCTAACGGGAACCGGGAAAAGAATGGTTCCCAATACAGGGCCCGAAGAAGAGAGACGAAAGGAAGTAGTGAAAGAAGAAATAAAGTACGCGGATCAAAGTGAAAAATCACATAGCTACTAAGTCAAAACGTCCAATGAGAATGGAGATCAAGAGGGACATGAAATCCATTAGCAGCTCTATCAGTTATTTCATTATTAGCATTCCTTAACCAATAGAAAAAGAAAGAGATCACAAGCGTTATCAGTCTCCAGACGCATCTATCTATAAAAAGGAGTAGGGCACCTGATATGAGATACATACCCCCCCCCCCCCCCCCCCCCCCCCCCCCCCCCCCCCCCCCCCCCCCCCCCCCCCCCCCCCCCCCCCCCCCCCCCCCCCCCCCCCCCCCCCCCCCCCCCCCCCCCCCCCCCCCCCCCCCCCCCCCCCCCCCCCCCCCCCCCCCCCCCCCCCCCCCCCCCCCCCCCCCCCCCCCCCCCCCCCCCCCCCCCCCCCCCCCCCCCCCCCCCCCCCCCCCCCCCCCCCCCCCCCCCCCCCCCCCCCCCCCCCCCCCCCCCCCCCCCCCCCCCCCCCCCCCCCCCCCCCCCCCCCCCCCCCCCCCCCCCCCCCCCCCCCCCCCCCCCCCCCCCCCCCCCCCCCCCCCCCCCCCCCCCCCCCCCCCCCCCCCCCCCCCCCCCCCCCCCCCCCCCCCCCCCCCCCCCCCCCCCCCCCCCCCCCCCCCCCCCCCCCCCCCCCCCCCCCCCCCCCCCCCCCCCCCCCCCCCCCCCCCCCCCCCCCCCCCCCCCCCCCCCCCCCCCCCCCCCCCCCCCCCCCCCCCCCCCCCCCCCCCCCCCCCCCCCCCCCCCCCCCCCCCCCCCCCCCCCCCCCCCCCCCCCCCCCCCCCCCCCCCCCCCCCCCCCCCCCCCCCCCCCCCCCCCCCCCCCCCCCCCCCCCCCCCCCCCCCCCCCCCCCCCCCCCCCCCCCCCCCCCCCCCCCCCCCCCCCCCCCCCCCCCCCCCCCCCCCCCCCCCCCCCCCCCCCCCCCCCCCCCCCCCCCCCCCCCCCCCCCCCCCCCCCCCCCCCCCCCCCCCCCCCCCCCCCCCCCCCCCCCCCCCCCCCCCCCCCCCCCCCCCCCCCCCCCCCCCCCCCCCCCCCCCCCCCCCCCCCCCCCCCCCCCCCCCCCCCCCCCCCCCCCCCCCCCCTCGGCAATAAGCAGAGAGGATGTGTACCCGGAGAACAACAGGGAGGCACTGACAAAATTCTGCATCGGATTCGGAGCAGAGCATATGGGAAAACGAACCCAATTTACACATACTCGGGCTGTCCATGGATAACGTTGGACAATTCGAAAGAATCACGATTATAAATATGCAAATGCATGCATATTTATAGATGTAACCCTTTCAAACGGGAGACGCATAGTGGTTATGCATACTGATGATTGACACCTATAGCTAGCAAGTTTCATCGGCACGAAGACCGGAACAGAGCAAATGAAGGGGGAGGAGGAGATGTCATTTGTGCTCACCAACGAACGCAGGGGCGGAGCTCGTCGAACGCACGGGGAGGTCGTCAAACACCACACCCTCGCAGCGACGAAATAACTGCACATTTAAATACACCCGATCAACACAAATATATATGATGTTTTGCATAACAAAATCGAAAAATATACAACCTAACTCATAATTCACAAATATATGACCCCGTCGGGGTCGGGGTGTGGTTGTGGTGTCAGGGTCGATCGGGGTGTCAGGGTGTCGGGGTGTCGGGGTCGGGGTCGGGGTCCCCCCCCCCCCCCCCCCCCCCCCCCCCCCCCCCCCCCCCCCCCCCCCCCCCCCCCCCCCCCCCCCCCCCCCCCCCCCCCCCCCCGTGTCGGTGGTCGGGGTGTCAGGTGTCGGGGTGTCGGTGGTCGGGGTCGGGGTCGGGCTGTCGGTGGTCTTCTTCTTCTTCTCCTCTCCTCTAGCTTTCTTCCTCTTCTTCTCCTCCTCTCCTCTTTCTTCTTCTTCTTCTTCTTCTTCTTCTTCTTCTTCTTCTTCTTCTTCTTCTTTCTTCTCCTCCTCCTCCTCCTCTTCTTCTTCTTCTTCTTCTTCTTCTTCTTCTTCTCCTTTTTCCTCTTCTTAAACCTAGCACTAATTAACCTAAAACAAAACAGGAAAAAACTACACCTAAACCTAGCTAGCAATAACCTAAAAGCTCAAAACTTCACCTAAACCTAGCACTAAACTAAACCTAAAAACTCAAAACTACACCTAAACCTAGCACTAAACTAAACCTAAAAACAGGAAAATTATTCTTAGTAGTGTCTTCTTCTTCTTTCTTCTTCTTTCTTCTTCTTTTCTTCTCCTCCTCCTCCTCCTCCTCCTCCTCCTCTTCTTTTTATTCTTCTTCTTCCTCTTCTTCTAATTATTCTTATTTTTTTCATGACTAAACATAAACCTAAAACTAAACTAAACCTAAGACCAAACTAAACCCCCCCCCCCCCCCCCCCCCCCCCCCCCCCCCCCCCCCCCCCCCCCCCCCCCCCCCCCCCCCCCCCCCCCCCCCCCCCCCCCCCCCCCCCCCCCCCCCCCCCCCCCCCCCCCCCCCCCCCCCCCCCCCCCCCCCCCCCCCCCCCCCCCCCCCCCCCCCCCCCCCCCCCCCCCCCCCCCCCCCCCCCCCCCCCCCCCCCCCCCCCCCCCCCCCCCCCCCCCCCCCCCCCCCCCCCCCCCCCCCCCCCCCCCCCCCCCCCCCCCCCCCCCCCCCCCCCCCCCCCCCCCCCCCCCCCCCCCCCCCCCCCCCCCCCCCCCCCCCCCCCCCCCCCCCCCCCCCCCCCCCCCCCCCCCCCCCCCCCCCCCCCCCCCCCCCCCCCCCCCCCCCCCCCCCCCCCCCCCCCCCCCCCCCCCCCCCCCCCCCCCCCCCCCCCCCCCCCCCCCCCGTGCGGGTGCGGGTGAGTTGGGGAGAGAGGGGAGAGAGAGGGGGTGGGGCCAGAGAGACAGAGAGGGGGCGGCCGTTACTAAGTGGGCGCATAGCAGAAGGGGGAGATGGCCGTTAGCTGGGCCCTTCGCAAAGATTAGGCGGACGGCATCCAGCCCGTCCGTTTGACCCACGTCCAGTGGGGCCCAGCTGGGCTCTTTGCCGTCTGCCTTCTGGACCTTTGCCGTCCGCTGGCTGACGGCAAAGAATTGGCTGATGGCAATCAGGGAATTTGCCGTCCGCTTTTCCCTGATTCCAGTAGTGCCTGAGCAACCTTTGCGACGAGAGCGTCGACAGCCCCCTTGTCGACAACGACGCTGGTTATCTTGGCTTCTTCACCAGGGTCGTGGAGCTCCTCGAAGGTGGAGTTGTGAGGGCGCGTCAACTCGTCGAGGAAAAGAGCCGCGACCTTCTCGCGCATGCCGTTTCCCACATCTTCAGCCACCTACTCCGCTCCAGTCCTGATTTTGACTTTGGGGCCGTGACGGCCCCAGTGCCTGAGGTGATCGAAGGCACCCTGGCGGACTGGGTGGAGGACCACGTGGAGGAGTTGATGGCGGAGCTCGCCCCTGCCAACGATGGCGGCCCGCCCGCGATCGAGGGGCATGGGGCTGATGATGCTGACCGTGGTGGTGTCGATGCTGATGACGCGTCTCCCTAGTCCATTCTTCCCCTGTTTCCCTGCTAAGATTTTGGTTGTAACCCCGCGGGAAGGTGAAAGCATTTTTTGGAAGAACTCCTTATGATATATGGATTGATGCTATACTCCCTTGTGTCGCTTTTCCTTTTACTCTTTTGCGCACCCGCGACCCCTGAGCAGGGGTGGCCGTCGTTGTCGTGCCAGGTCAGCTCGCTCGAGAGCACCACGTGAGGGTCCAGAGAGGTGTGCGCACAGGCAGGGTCGCGACTGCTGTGGCCTAGGCCCTTGGGCATTTTTAGCGCCGCTGGACCGACCCGAGTGTACACACCGAGCGCCCAGCCCCCGCTCACGGGGTGTGATGGAGGGAGACAGAGGTGTCCGCCATCTCTTGCGAAAACGAAAATCAGTCGAAAGGAAAACGACCAGAAGAAGACAAAACCAGGAAAGACCCCCCCTCCCTTAACAAAAACGCAAGAGCTGCAAGTTTATTCCAAGAAACAACAGATTCGGCTACAAGAGAAGGCAAGGAAAACAACTGCGTCCGGCACCTATTCTAGTCTTCTAGTCTTCCCGCCAGCGCGGAGCATGGGGCCTCCACTGGGCGTGGCATAGCCATTGGGGGACCGTGTCATCCGCCGGCGCGGAGCATGGGGCTTCCACTGGGACGTGGGTGGGGAGCCCCCGTGAGGCTCAGGGGCAGCGCTCAGGAGACTCCGGGGCGTGTACAGCCCCACTCATTATTACGTGAGAGTGTCACGAGCGGAGACTTGAGGGGCGCTTCTTGCCCCCTGGGCGAGGACCCCGCCCCGCGCATACCCCGGCCACCGTTGGGGTGTCCAGAAACTAGGACAGGACCAAGGGGCAAGGGGCTACGCGGGCGGTGGTTAGGTGTCCGCGGGCCCCCGGCTGGGGAAGGGCTCGCCGGCGCCTTCCCCGGGGGAGGACCCACTTCCGGATAGCACGCGCCACCGCAGTGGCGGCGCCATACGCCTCATGACGCGGGGGGAGCCCTGGCACCAGGCCCCTCCGCTGCGCACGGGGCGCGTCCTTGCGCGACCCCCTGGCCGCCCCGGCCAGCGCCCGGAGGTGCGCCGTCGTGGCATGATTTACCTGCGATCCAAGGTTAGCGCGACATGTTCCAAAGATATTGGTTGTAACCGGTGGCCGCTGCTGTCGAAGGCGCCGTCGGGGCGTTGGTTGGCTCGCAAAGAGCCCTGGTCCCGCGTGGCCTCGGCGATCCCGACGTCCAGGTCGACGAGGGGAACATGCGCAGGCCTCCCCTTTGTTCGCATAACGAGCCCATCGGTGGCAGCACAGAGGCACCAGGGGCCATCATTCTGAAGCCAGCCCCCAGTCTCTCCGCTCCGCTGCCCGCCGTTTCCGGTGCCTGTTCGTGCCGAACAAGGGGTGGTCCTTTGTTGTGGCTCCTGTAGGGGCTGCCTATCCCGGCCATATTCCGGGGGAACGCATCTTGAGTCGAGCGGGTGGCGTCGCGTGCGGGGTCACCGCCGTGAGACCCTCCGGACTCCCTCTGGAAGGGCGAGTACACGCAGCGGGGGCAGGCGCGAGCCCCCGACGGCGTCCGCGACATAGACAGGATGCGAAAGGGCTCTGCGCCCTCGCAGGCGGCATCGAGCAGCTCAGCGACCCGGCCAAGCAAGGCGTCGTGGCTGCCTTCCGCTAGTCGGCATCTCAGCAACTCTCGCGCCACAAGGAGCGCTGCCCGCATGTTCACCAGCCCCCAGCGAGCACGCAAGGATGACGCCGCAGCGTGGTCGGAGGACCGTGCGGCGGCACGATTGCGGCGCCGCGCGGGAGGGGGAGGCGGCGGGCCCCGCCGACGACGGCCGGTAACGCCGGCAGCATCATTTGCCACGGGGATCATGGGGTGATGACGAGCTCCGCGGCAGAGGGGCGCCACCCCGGTGGTGCAAGCGGCCCAACGCTCAGCGCAAGCTCGGGGAGCCTCCGCCATGGGTGCGACGGAGCGAGGGCAGAACGTGTTCGATGAAGAGGCCGAGCTTCGACACGCCCCTACCTGGCGCGCCAAATGTCGGATTCAGGGCTCCGCGGACCCAAGAAATGTTCGAACTCTGGGGCGTGTGCGAAGAACTCAACCACTCGAGCTCGCCAACTCGTCGCCCCACGGCCTAGCTCGATGAACAAGGAAGAAGAGGGACTCGGCGGTTTACCCAGGTTCGGGCCACCTTGCGGTGTAAGACCCTACTCCTGCTTTGTGGTGGATTTGCCTCACGAGGGGCTGCAGATGAACTAATACAAGGGATGAACAAGCTCGCGAGGTCTGCTCTCGTGAGGGACTGGGTCGAGAGGATTCGATCCCTCTCCACGGTGGTGGCTAACCTATTCTTATAGTGGCCTCGGTCCTCTTCCCAAATCGTAGGCGGGAAGGGATTCCACACCAGCCAATTTGAAAGGGGACAAGTAGTACATCTTATCCCTGCGAAAGGTGGTCTTCGTCTGCAAAGCTTCTGGTCGTCACGCGGCTGTGGGCTCGGTGATGACATCCGTCCTGCCGCGCCCGTGGTCTTGGTCTTGTTGCACTAGAATGGAAACCTTTGGCAGATTCCTCGGGAACCCGCGCATGTCCTTACTTCCTTAGCACCAAAGAGGAAACTGTCCCCTCTGCGCCCGCTGGCGCGCGCCTGGCCTTGGTCGTCACGGCTTGCGTCATCAGGACCTCAGGAGGTTGGGTACCTGCATAGGAATCTCCGCTCCTCAGGAGGTAGCCAGGCGAGGCCGCCTCCTCAGGAGGTCTTGGCGTCGTCCACCTCGCGAGGCTTGGCCCCTCGCGAGGGTCTTGTCCTGGCGGTCTTGTAGACGGGCGTACTAGGCCGTTGATGGAGCCACGCCATGGGCCGCAGACAGGCAAGTCTGGGTACCCTGGTTCATAGAACGCCAACAGTATGGCCTGTCGCAGATTTGGGTCTGCCACCTATTGGGTGCACCTGCCGACCCAAATAAAAATGCGAACACAAATGTCTGCTTAGCCAACCGAAGGCACGCCCGTTTGAGTCGCCACGTTGGAGTTGCTCTTATTAATAGATCAACACGGCTTCCTACGGGAAGTGAGAACGCTTCCCAGATTAACTAGGACACGTAAAAAGTGCACTGTTAACTAACTGTTTGTCAGGCTACAGAGACTCATTGCTGACGTGGAAAAGGAGAATGAAATTGTCTCTCCGCAAAAGTTAGACCGCGAAAACAAAGGGTTCTATGGACTACCTTTACTTTTGTAACATCACCGGTACCTAGTATAAACTTGCTTTGACGTGGCTCACATCCTAGGCCTCTTTGGAACGAAGGATATTTTTAAGTGCACTGTTTGGAAGAAGTGTGATCATAAAAGAAAAATCGTTATGCAAGCATTGTACTTACGTTTTTTTTTTTTTTTTGACCCCTAGCAAGCATTGTACGTGATGCTGCTATCTTAAGACTTAGAGAAACAAGTTGAGACTATTGAGATCATTCTAGTCCATAAAGTAGATACACAACAATTCTAGAATCCAATACAGATCATATAACACCTGCTAACTGTCACGAAGCTCCATGGAGTCGGCTTTCTCTCGGCTGCATAAGCTGTATATTACCACCAGCTTCTCCACGACCTTCAAGCTTCCTCAGAATCTGCTACCAGCGAAGATGAAAATTTCCACTGCCTTATACCCCCTCTGTCCAGCGGAGGGAGTAATAACTAACTACATATATGCAGCACAATGCCACAATCCACCTACTGTCCAGTTTCGGTACTCCTTTCCCTGCAAAGTCATAAAAAAATTACAGTTACATCACTAAATTTAACATGCAGGAAATAAAGATGACGCGAGAAACATACACTTGGAATGCATGAACATCCTTGCGGAAGTTCTCTAGTTCCTCTGGATCAAACGTGCCATCATCAAACTATTCATAGACCAACAAATTAGAGAAGCATTTGTTAAGTAGAACAAGGGAGTGGTAAGAAGATGGAAATGCATGACAGTATGACACACCAGCTGGCTGAAATCTTCTTCCAGTGTTTTATTCTGAAGAACTTCTGCCAATTTTCCGTTTTGAAGAAAACAGTGGATGAAGTAAAGAACATATATACCACATTCCTCCCCGTTTTGCTGTGGCACCTGCACAGTTTTGTTGTGGACGATGACAAGAACTCTAGATTCAAAAAGCAATTATTAAACATCATACCTTAGGAAACTCAAGACGGATTTTTTTTATGAAGTGCACGCTTTCTTCCCGCTCTTCGATTTCATAAATACCACGAATGAATCTGATAAACCAGCAAAGAAAAGATTAAAAAAAACAGGGGGTTATAGGGCTGTGAGCATGATACAGTGTTGTTGCTTATGTGCTATCACAAGCATATTCAGTCTGTTGGTGTTATCCCTTACATGGTATGTCTTGCATGCAAGTAAAATTGGGAATAAATTAAATGCGAGGTTGGTTGCTTTTAAACAAATGCACTAACGGGTCTGATCCAATCAAGGTGCCCAGGCACCTGGGTGCCCCAGATAATTTACCTATACATATATAACTAAAGTAATTTTCAACAAAAATAGACTAAAAACCTCCAGGATAAATGACAAGGACCGCTAAATACACATCACTAACTATGTTCAGCAAGGGTTAGATGATTTGTGATGTGATGTGCGAAGCTGGATTTTGATGAGCGCATATTCTGCTACTGTCTTGGGCTGACTCACTGGCATGGACACTATTCATGGCATAATCTTCATGAGTGACAACAGGAGTACAGAAAACCCTGTTGTCTGCTTCAACAGTACATTAAAGCATACAAGTCTCAACCAAAAGAACAGCATCTTGTTTCTAATATATGAATCGTCTACTAGACACAACAACTGGTCAGTCAGATAACCGTAATATAGCAAAACATGTGCATCATCATTAAGATCAGTATTATACTTATATTAGAGGTATGAGATGAAGGTATAGAGGGACCGTACCCTCTGATTTCAGGTGCCAACCTCTTCGGATCTGTTGTGCTAAGTGAATCCAGCAGCAGCATTCGCGGTCCTTTTTTTGCATCTGAGCAGTCTGTCTCATCAAAGTGGCATAGGACAAGGAGGCTCCAATGTCCCCTGCAGTTACGAAAGTGGAAATCCCATTGCTCTTTCGCAATCAAATAAGTTAATCCACGAGGTAAAACAAGATTGACCTACCAACGAACAATAGGGA
>JAAAWM010011155.1:0-64450 GCA_036873465.1 Thinopyrum obtusiflorum
CCATGCCAGAAAGAGTACCTAAAGGGTTGGGAAGTTGTGTTCAAGGTGTCGCCGCATGGTAAGCTACCGGACCCGAACGATGATGATTACTACAACATAAACCCCATGACATACGAGGGAGTGTTCTATCAAGAGGAACATGATGACGTGGTCCGAAACAATGAGGATGATAACTTGGGTTATGTTGAACTGGACCCAAACGACGACAACGCACAGATTGATGGTGAGGCAGTTGTGAATCAAAGAGACATAATTATGCTTGAAAAGTTAAATGAAGACGCTGACGATGAGGAAGAGCCTCCACCTCCGTCAGACAACGAAGAAGATATGCGTGATAGTGATGATGAGACCGGTCCACAAATAGATTACAATAGTGATGATTCATATGGGTTCTAGAAAATGTAAGTTCTTTTAATGATCATTACAATAGTATGCTTAATGTGCTCTTCTGGTATTAATGTTTTTCCTGTATGCTTGTTTAATTGATATCCTTACTAATTGTTTATTCTCTTCTCAATGCAGGTTTGCTAATCATGGGCAAGTCCAGCGGCGCTAGGGGGGGGGGGGGGGGGGGGGGGGGGGGGGGGGGGGGGGGGGGGGGGGGGGGGGGGGGGGGGGGGGGGGGGGGGGGGGGGGGGGGGGGGGGGGGGGGGGGGGGGGGGGGGGGGGGGGGGGGGGGGGGGGGGGGGGGGGGGGGGGGGGGGGGGGGGGGGGGGGGGGGGGGGGGGGGGGGGGGGGGGGGGGGGGGGGGGGGGGGGGGGGGGGGGGGGGGGGGGGGGGGGGGGGGGGGGGGGGGGGGGGGGGGGGGGGGGGGGGGGGGGGGGGGGGGGGGGGGGGGGGGGGGGGGGGGGGGGGGGGGGGGGGGGGGGGGGGGGGGGGGGGGGGGGGGGGGGGGGGGGGGGGGGGGGGGGGGGGGGGGGGGGGGGGGGGGGGGGGGGGGGGGGGGGGGGGGGGGGGGGGGGGGGGGGGGGGGGGGGGGGGGGGGGGGGGGGGGGGGGGGGGGGGGGGGGGGGGGGGGGGGGGGGGGGGGGGGGGGGGGGGGGGGGGGGGGGGGGGGGGGGGGGGGGGGGGGGGGGGGGGGGGGGGGGGGGGGGGGGGGGGGGGGGGGGGGGGGGGGGGGGGGGGGGGGGGGGGGGGGGGGGGGGGGGGGGGGGGGGGGGGGGGGGGGGGGGGGGGGGGGGGGGGGGGGGGGGGGGGGGGGGGGGGGGGGGGGGGGGGGGGGGGGGGGGGGGGGGGGGGGGGGGGGGGGGGGGGGGGGGGGGGGGGGGGGGGGGGGGGGGGGGGGGGGGGGGGGGGGGGGGGGGGGGGGGGGGGGGGGGGGGGGGGGGGGGGGGGGGGGGGGGGGGGGGGGGGGGGGGGGGGGGGGGGGGGGGGGGGGGGGGGGGGGGGGGGGGGGGGGGGGGGGGGGGGGGGGGGGGGGGGGGGGGGGGGGGGGGGGGGGGGGGGGGGGGGGGGGGGGGGGGGGGGGGGGGGGGGGGGGGGGGGGGGGGGGGGGGGGGGGGGGGGGGGGGGGGGGGGGGGGGGGGGGGGGGGGGGGGGGGGGGGGGGGGGGGGGGGGGGGGGGGGGGGGGGGGGGGGGGGGGGGGGGGGGGGGGGGGGGGGGGGGGGGGGGGGGGGGGGGGGGGGGGGGGGGGGGGGGGGGGGGGGGGGGGGGGGGGGGGGGGGGGGGGGGGGGGGGGGGGGGGGGGGGGGGGGGGGGGGGGGGGGGGGGGGGGGGGGGGGGGGGGGGGGGGGGGGGGGGGGGGGGGGGGGGGGGGGGGGGGGGGGGGGGGGGGGGGGGGGGGGGGGGGGGGGGGGGGGGGGGGGGGGGGGGGGGGGGGGGGGGGGGGGGGGGGGGGGGGGGGGGGGGGGGGGGGGGGGGGGGGGGGGGGGGGGGGGGGGGGGGGGGGGGGGGGGGGGGGGGGGGGGGGGGGGGGGGGGGGGGGGGGGGGGGGGGGGGGGGGGGGGGGGGGGGGGGGGGGGGGGGGGGGGGGGGGGGGGGGGGGGGGGGGGGGGGGGGGGGGGGGGGGGGGGGGGGGGGGGGGGGGGGGGGGGGGGGGGGGGGGGGGGGGGGGGGGGGGGGGGGGGGGGGGGGGGGGGGGGGGGGGGGGGGGGGGGGGGGGGGGGGGGGGGGGGGGGGGGGGGGGGGGGGGGGGGGGGGGGGGGGGGGGGGGGGGGGGGGGGGGGGGGGGGGGGGGGGGGGGGGGGGGGGGGGGGGGGGGGGGGGGGGGGGGGGGGGGGGGGGGGGGGGGGGGGGGGGGGGGGGGGGGGGGGGGGGGGGGGGGGGGGGGGGGGGGGGGGGGGGGGGGGGGGGGGGGGGGGGGGGGGGGGGGGGGGGGGGGGGGGGGGGGGGGGGGGGGGGGGGGGGGGGGGGGGGGGGGGGGGGGGGGGGGGGGGGGGGGGGGGGGGGGGGGGGGGGGGGGGGGGGGGGGGGGGGGGGGGGGGGGGGGGGGGGGGGGGGGGGGGGGGGGGGGGGGGGGGGGGGGGGGGGGGGGGGGGGGGGGGGGGGGGGGGGGGGGGGGGGGGGGGGGGGGGGGGGGGGGGGGGGGGGGGGGGGGGGGGGGGGGGGGGGGGGGGGGGGGGGGGGGGGGGGGGGGGGGGGGGGGGGGGGGGGGGGGGGGGGGGGGGGGGGGGGGGGGGGGGGGGGGGGGGGGGGGGGGGGGGGGGGGGGGGGGGGGGGGGGGGGGGGGGGGGGGGGGGGGGGGGGGGGGGGGGGGGGGGGGGGGGGGGGGGGGGGGGGGGGGGGGGGGGGGGGGGGGGGGGGGGGGGGGGGGGGGGGGGGGGGGGGGGGGGGGGGGGGGGGGGGGGGGGGGGGGGGGGGGGGGGGGGGGGGGGGGGGGGGGGGGGGGGGGGGGGGGGGGGGGGGGGGGGGGGGGGGGGGGGGGGGGGGGGGGGGGGGGGGGGGGGGGGGGGGGGGGGGGGGGGGGGGGGGGGGGGGGGGGGGGGGGGGGGGGGGGGGGGGGGGGGGGGGGGGGGGGGGGGGGGGGGGGGGGGGGGGGGGGGGGGGGGGGGGGGGGGGGGGGGGGGGGGGGGGGGGGGGGGGGGGGGGGGGGGGGGGGGGGGGGGGGGGGGGGGGGGGGGGGGGGGGGGGGGGGGGGGGGGGGGGGGGGGGGGGGGGGGGGGGGGGGGGGGGGGGGGGGGGGGGGGGGGGGGGGGGGGGGGGGGGGGGGGGGGGGGGGGGGGGGGGGGGGGGGGGGGGGGGGGGGGGGGGGGGGGGGGGGGGGGGGGGGGGGGGGGGGGGGGGGGGGGGGGGGGGGGGGGGGGGGGGGGGGGGGGGGGGGGGGGGGGGGGGGGGGGGGGGGGGGGGGGGGGGGGGGGGGGGGGGGGGGGGGGGGGGGGGGGGGGGGGGGGGGGGGGGGGGGGGGGGGGGGGGGGGGGGGGGGGGGGGGGGGGGGGGGGGGGGGGGGGGGGGGGGGGGGGGGGGGGGGGGGGGGGGGGGGGGGGGGGGGGGGGGGGGGGGGGGGGGGGGGGGGGGGGGGGGGGGGGGGGGGGGGGGGGGGGGGGGGGGGGGGGGGGGGGGGGGGGGGGGGGGGGGGGGGGGGGGGGGGGGGGGGGGGGGGGGGGGGGGGGGGGGGGGGGGGGGGGGGGGGGGGGGGGGGGGGGGGGGGGGGGGGGGGGGCCGTGGAGCCGACGGGACACACGGCCAAGGAAACAGGAACCACTGGAGCTTCAAGGCCATGAAGGTATATCTATGTGCATGATGCATTTTTGTTCTTCTTTACCGTCATGTTCTTATGTATGGCTAACTTCTATTTGACGTTGTAGGAGGACAAGTTGAAGAGGCCGCTCTCAGACATGGAGTCGTGGAAGCTGGCCCGCGAGCGGAGTCATCGCAAGGAGGGCGAGAGCCAGTACTACGGCAAGACCGAGGAGCACCTGGGGTCTTACATTCATCACTATCAGGAGTTGCATCCGGATGTTCCTGTTGCCGAGGTCGCCCAGTCTCAGATCGACGACACGGCGGTGGTGGCCATCCAGGGGAAGAAGAATGGCCGGTATCCGTGTTTCGACGGCTTGATCACTCCTTCGATCTCGTACACACAGCTTCGGGCTAGCAACCCGAGCCAGTTAGAGAGTACGGGGCGTTCACAGACTCCTTTAGCCCGCCAGCATGCTGTAAGTACTTCCTCTTTATCTTTTTCTATCTAGCATTCTCAGTTTATTTTCAGCATTGCTCACTTAGAAACAATCTAAATTATGTAGGCATATAAGGAGTTTGTCGAGCATAGGAATCTCGAGGTGCGGGAGTACTTGAAACGAGTGAAGGCAAACGATGATTACAACCGTCAGATGATGACGGTTAGTTCTGCCCTCTTAAAACCAAGCTAAATTTTTGCACTTTCATTCCTTCTGATCTTCTAGTTTGCTTGTTTAACTAACATTCAGGCTATGTTGGCGGCTTGGAGTAACGGCACGGGGGGGGGGGGGGGGGGGGGGGGGGGGGGGGGGGGGGGGGGGGGGGGGGGGGGGGGGGGGGGGGGGGGGGGGGGGGGGGGGGGGGGGGGGGGGGGGGGGGGGGGGGGGGGGGGGGGGGGGGGGGGGGGGGGGGGGGGGGGGGGGGGGGGGGGGGGGGGGGGGGGGGGGGGGGGGGGGGGGGGGGGGGGGGGGGGGGGGGGGGGGGGGGGGGGGGGGGGGGGGGGGGGGGGGGGGGGGGGGGGGGGGGGGGGGGGGGGGGGGGGGGGGGGGGGGGGGGGGGGGGGGGGGGGGGGGGGGGGGGGGGGGGGGGGGGGGGGGGGGGGGGGGGGGGGGGGGGGGGGGGGGGGGGGGGGGGGGGGGGGGGGGGGGGGGGGGGGGGGGGGGGGGGGGGGGGGGGGGGGGGGGGGGGGGGGGGGGGGGGGGGGGGGGGGGGGGGGGGGGGGGGGGGGGGGGGGGGGGGGGGGGGGGGGGGGGGGGGGGGGGGGGGGGGGGGGGGGGGGGGGGGGGGGGGGGGGGGGGGGGGGGGGGGGGGGGGGGGGGGGGGGGGGGGGGGGGGGGGGGGGGGGGGGGGGGGGGGGGGGGGGGGGGGGGGGGGGGGGGGGGGGGGGGGGGGGGGGGGGGGGGGGGGGGGGGGGGGGGGGGGGGGGGGGGGGGGGGGGGGGGGGGGGGGGGGGGGGGGGGGGGGGGGGGGGGGGGGGGGGGGGGGGGGGGGGGGGGGGGGGGGGGGGGGGGGGGGGGGGGGGGGGGGGGGGGGGGGGGGGGGGGGGGGGGGGGGGGGGGGGGGGGGGGGGGGGGGGGGGGGGGGGGGGGGGGGGGGGGGGGGGGGGGGGGGGGGGGGGGGGGGGGGGGGGGGGGGGGGGGGGGGGGGGGGGGGGGGGGGGGGGGGGGGGGGGGGGGGGGGGGGGGGGGGGGGGGGGGGGGGGGGGGGGGGGGGGGGGGGGGGGGGGGGGGGGGGGGGGGGGGGGGGGGGGGGGGGGGGGGGGGGGGGGGGGGGGGGGGGGGGGGGGGGGGGGGGGGGGGGGGGGGGGGGGGGGGGGGGGGGGGGGGGGGGGGGGGGGGGGGGGGGGGGGGGGGGGGGGGGGGGGGGGGGGGGGGGGGGGGGGGGGGGGGGGGGGGGGGGGGGGGGGGGGGGGGGGGGGGGGGGGGGGGGGGGGGGGGGGGGGGGGGGGGGGGGGGGGGGGGGGGGGGGGGGGGGGGGGGGGGGGGGGGGGGGGGGGGGGGGGGGGGGGGGGGGGGGGGGGGGGGGGGGGGGGGGGGGGGGGGGGGGGGGGGGGGGGGGGGGGGGGGGGGGGGGGGGGGGGGGGGGGGGGGGGGGGGGGGGGGGGGGGGGGGGGGGGGGGGGGGGGGGGGGGGGGGGGGGGGGGGGGGGGGGGGGGGGGGGGGGGGGGGGGGGGGGGGGGGGGGGGGGGGGGGGGGGGGGGGGGGGGGGGGGGGGGGGGGGGGGGGGGGGGGGGGGGGGGGGGGGGGGGGGGGGGGGGGGGGGGGGGGGGGGGGGGGGGGGGGGGGGGGGGGGGGGGGGGGGGGGGGGGGGGGGGGGGGGGGGGGGGGGGGGGGGGGGGGGGGGGGGGGGGGGGGGGGGGGGGGGGGGGGGGGGGGGGGGGGGGGGGGGGGGGGGGGGGGGGGGGGGGGGGGGGGGGGGGGGGGGGGGGGGGGGGGGGGGGGGGGGGGGGGGGGGGGGGGGGGGGGGGGGGGGGGGGGGGGGGGGGGGGGGGGGGGGGGGGGGGGGGGGGGGGGGGGGGGGGGGGGGGGGGGGGGGGGGGGGGGGGGGGGGGGGGGGGGGGGGGGGGGGGGGGGGGGGGGGGGGGGGGGGGGGGGGGGGGGGGGGGGGGGGGGGGGGGGGGGGGGGGGGGGGGGGGGGGGGGGGGGGGGGGGGGGGGGGGGGGGGGGGGGGGGGGGGGGGGGGGGGGGGGGGGGGGGGGGGGGGGGGGGGGGGGGGGGTTAGAAACAACCTAAATTATGTAGGCATATAAGGAGTTTGTCGAGCATAGGAATCTCGAGGTGCGGGAGTACTTGAAACGAGTGAAGGCAAATGATGATTACAACCGTCAGATGATGACGGTTAGTTTTGCCCTCTTAAAACCAACCTAAATTTTTGCACTTTCATTCCTTCTGATCTTCTAGTTTGCTTGTTTAACTAACATTCAGGCTATGTTGGCGTCTTGGACTAACCGCACGGATCCACCACAAATGGGACCCCCACCACCACCTGCGGGAGAACCCCCACACGTGCCCACGTTCGATGAATGGGTGGCACTAGGCAGTGATGATCCGGTTAGTACATTTGCCTAACTACTAGCAAACTAGTTCTCGTTCATGAAACACTATCATATCATATTTACCGTTAGAATCTTTTCTGAAACATGTAGGGGACCGGTGGCTCGACTCCTGCTCCGTCGACCCCAGTCACTCCGATCTGGCAGAGTGGTGGTGGTCGCGATGGCGGTTTTGGCGGAGGTGGTGGTGGTGGTTTTGGCGGAGGTGGTGGTTTTGGCGGGGGTGCTCTTGCTTGATGATTCCGTGCATGTGGCCATCGTGCCATGCCTTTCATATTCCTACTTTTATCATGTTTGATGTCTTGCACTACTTTTATGTTCATGAACTTCCATCGGTGATGATCTTTAGATGATGTGATGAACTTGAGTATGTTTAGATGATGATGGTGAACTTGAGTATGTTTAGATAGGAGGACAAGTTGAAGAGGCCGCTCTCAGACATGGAGTCGTGGAAGCTGGCCCGCGAGCGGAGTCATCGCAAGGAGGGCGAGAGCCAGTACTACGGCAAGACCGAGGAGCACCTGGGGTCTTACATTCATCACTATCAGGAGTTGCATCCGGATGTTCCTGTTGCTGAGGTCGCCCAGTCTCAGATCGACGACACGGCGGTGGTGGCCATCCAGGGGAAGAAGAATGGCCGGTATCCGTGTTTCGATGGCTTGATCACTCCTTCGATCTCGTACACATGGCTTCGGGCTAGCAACCCGAGCCAGTTAGAGAGTACGGGGCGTTCACAGACTGGGGGGGGGGGGGGGGGGGGGGGGGGGGGGGGGGGGGGGGGGGGGGGGGGGGGGGGGGGGGGGGGGGGGGGGGGGGGGGGGGGGGGGGGGGGGGGGGGGGGGGGGGGGGGGGGGGGGGGGGGGGGGGGGGGGGGGGGGGGGGGGGGGGGGGGGGGGGGGGGGGGGGGGGGGGGGGGGGGGGGGGGGGGGGGGGGGGGGGGGGGGGGGGGGGGGGGGGGGGGGGGGGGGGGGGGGGGGGGGGGGGGGGGGGGGGGGGGGGGGGGGGGGGGGGGGGGGGGGGGGGGGGGGGGGGGGGGGGGGGGGGGGGGGGGGGGGGGGGGGGGGGGGGGGGGGGGGGGGGGGGGGGGGGGGGGGGGGGGGGGGGGGGGGGGGGGGGGGGGGGGGGGGGGGGGGGGGGGGGGGGGGGGGGGGGGGGGGGGGGGGGGGGGGGGGGGGGGGGGGGGGGGGGGGGGGGGGGGGGGGGGGGGGGGGGGGGGGGGGGGGGGGGGGGGGGGGGGGGGGGGGGGGGGGGGGGGGGGGGGGGGGGGGGGGGGGGGGGGGGGGGGGGGGGGGGGGGGGGGGGGGGGGGGGGGGGGGGGGGGGGGGGGGGGGGGGGGGGGGGGGGGGGGGGGGGGGGGGGGGGGGGGGGGGGGGGGGGGGGGGGGGGGGGGGGGGGGGGGGGGGGGGGGGGGGGGGGGGGGGGGGGGGGGGGGGGGGGGGGGGGGGGGGGGGGGGGGGGGGGGGGGGGGGGGGGGGGGGGGGGGGGGGGGGGGGGGGGGGGGGGGGGGGGGGGGGGGGGGGGGGGGGGGGGGGGGGGGGGGGGGGGGGGGGGGGGGGGGGGGGGGGGGGGGGGGGGGGGGGGGGGGGGGGGGGGGGGGGGGGGGGGGGGGGGGGGGGGGGGGGGGGGGGGGGGGGGGGGGGGGGGGGGGGGGGGGGGGGGGGGGGGGGGGGGGGGGGGGGGGGGGGGGGGGGGGGGGGGGGGGGGGGGGGGGGGGGGGGGGGGGGGGGGGGGGGGGGGGGGGGGGGGGGGGGGGGGGGGGGGGGGGGGGGGGGGGGGGGGGGGGGGGGGGGGGGGGGGGGGGGGGGGGGGGGGGGGGGGGGGGGGGGGGGGGGGGGGGGGGGGGGGGGGGGGGGGGGGGGGGGGGGGGGGGGGGGGGGGGGGGGGGGGGGGGGGGGGGGGGGGGGGGGGGGGGGGGGGGGGGGGGGGGGGGGGGGGGGGGGGGGGGGGGGGGGGGGGGGGGGGGGGGGGGGGGGGGGGGGGGGGGGGGGGGGGGGGGGGGGGGGGGGGGGGGGGGGGGGGGGGGGGGGGGGGGGGGGGGGGGGGGGGGGGGGGGGGGGGGGGGGGGGGGGGGGGGGGGGGGGGGGGGGGGGGGGGGGGGGGGGGGGGGGGGGGGGGGGGGGGGGGGGGGGGGGGGGGGGGGGGGGGGGGGGGGGGGGGGGGGGGGGGGGGGGGGGGGGGGGGGGGGGGGGGGGGGGGGGGGGGGGGGGGGGGGGGGGGGGGGGGGGGGGGGGGGGGGGGGGGGGGGGGGGGGGGGGGGGGGGGGGGGGGGGGGGGGGGGGGGGGGGGGGGGGGGGGGGGGGGGGGGGGGGGGGGGGGGGGGGGGGGGGGGGGGGGGGGGGGGGGGGGGGGGGGGGGGGGGGGGGGGGGGGGGGGGGGGGGGGGGGGGGGGGGGGGGGGGGGGGGGGGGGGGGGGGGGGGGGGGGGGGGGGGGGGGGGGGGGGGGGGGGGGGGGGGGGGGGGGGGGGGGGGGGGGGGGGGGGGGGGGGGGGGGGGGGGGGGGGGGGGGGGGGGGGGGGGGGGGGGGGGGGGGGGGGGGGGGGGGGGGGGGGGGGGGGGGGGGGGGGGGGGGGGGGGGGGGGGGGGGGGGGGGGGGGGGGGGGGGGGGGGGGGGGGGGGGGGGGGGGGGGGGGGGGGGGGGGGGGGGGGGGGGGGGGGGGGGGGGGGGGGGGGGGGGGGGGGGGGGGGGGGGGGGGGGGGGGGGGGGGGGGGGGGGGGGGGGGGGGGGGGGGGGGGGGGGGGGGGGGGGGGGGGGGGGGGGGGGGGGGGGGGGGGGGGGGGGGGGGGGGGGGGGGGGGGGGGGGGGGGGGGGGGGGGGGGGGGGGGGGGGGGGGGGGGGGGGGGGGGGGGGGGGGGGGGGGGGGGGGGGGGGGGGGGGGGGGGGGGGGGGGGGGGGGGGGGGGGGGGGGGGGGGGGGGGGGGGGGGGGGGGGGGGGGGGGGGGGGGGGGGGGGGGGGGGGGGGGGGGGGGGGGGGATCACTGCCTAGTGCCACCCATTCATCGAACGTGGGCACGTGTGGGGGTTCTCTCGCAGGTGGTGGTGGGGGTCCGATTTGTGGTGGATCCGTGCGGTTAGTCCAAGACGCCAACATAGCCTGAATGTTAGTTAAACAAGCAAACTAGAAGATCAGAAGGAATGAAAGTGCAAAAATTTAGGTTGGTTTTAAGAGGGCAAAACTAACCATCATCATCTGACGGTTGTAATCATCGTTTGCCTTCACTCGTTTCAAGTACTCCCACACCTCGAGATTCCTATGCTCGACAAACTCCTTATATGCCTACATAATTTAGGTTGTTTCTAAGTGAGCAATGATGAAAATAAACTGAGAATGCAAGATAGAAAAAGATAAAGAGGAAGTACTTACAGCATGCTGGCGGGCTAAGGGAGTCTGTGAACGCCCCGTACTCTCTAACTGGCTCGGGTTGCTAGCCTGAAGCCGTGTGTACGAGATCGAAGGAGTGATCAAGCCATCGAAACACGGATACCAGCCATTCTTCTTCCCCTGGATGGCCACCACCGCCATGTCGTCGATCTGAGACTGGGCGACCTCAGGGGGGGGGGGGGGGGGGGGGGGGGGGGGGGGGGGGGGGGGGGGGGGGGGGGGGGGGGGGGGGGGGGGGGGGGGGGGGGGGGGGGGGGGGGGGGGGGGGGGGGGGGGGGGGGGGGGGGGGGGGGGGGGGGGGGGGGGGGGGGGGGGGGGGGGGGGGGGGGGGGGGGGGGGGGGGGGGGGGGGGGGGGGGGGGGGGGGGGGGGGGGGGGGGGGGGGGGGGGGGGGGGGGGGGGGGGGGGGGGGGGGGGGGGGGGGGGGGGGGGGGGGGGGGGGGGGGGGGGGGGGGGGGGGGGGGGGGGGGGGGGGGGGGGGGGGGGGGGGGGGGGGGGGGGGGGGGGGGGGGGGGGGGGGGGGGGGGGGGGGGGGGGGGGGGGGGGGGGGGGGGGGGGGGGGGGGGGGGGGGGGGGGGGGGGGGGGGGGGGGGGGGGGGGGGGGGGGGGGGGGGGGGGGGGGGGGGGGGGGGGGGGGGGGGGGGGGGGGGGGGGGGGGGGGGGGGGGGGGGGGGGGGGGGGGGGGGGGGGGGGGGGGGGGGGGGGGGGGGGGGGGGGGGGGGGGGGGGGGGGGGGGGGGGGGGGGGGGGGGGGGGGGGGGGGGGGGGGGGGGGGGGGGGGGGGGGGGGGGGGGGGGGGGGGGGGGGGGGGGGGGGGGGGGGGGGGGGGGGGGGGGGGGGGGGGGGGGGGGGGGGGGGGGGGGGGGGGGGGGGGGGGGGGGGGGGGGGGGGGGGGGGGGGGGGGGGGGGGGGGGGGGGGGGGGGGGGGGGGGGGGGGGGGGGGGGGGGGGGGGGGGGGGGGGGGGGGGGGGGGGGGGGGGGGGGGGGGGGGGGGGGGGGGGGGGGGGGGGGGGGGGGGGGGGGGGGGGGGGGGGGGGGGGGGGGGGGGGGGGGGGGGGGGGGGGGGGGGGGGGGGGGGGGGGGGGGGGGGGGGGGGGGGGGGGGGGGGGGGGGGGGGGGGGGGGGGGGGGGGGGGGGGGGGGGGGGGGGGGGGGGGGGGGGGGGGGGGGGGGGGGGGGGGGGGGGGGGGGGGGGGGGGGGGGGGGGGGGGGGGGGGGGGGGGGGGGGGGGGGGGGGGGGGGGGGGGGGGGGGGGGGGGGGGGGGGGGGGGGGGGGGGGGGGGGGGGGGGGGGGGGGGGGGGGGGGGGGGGGGGGGGGGGGGGGGGGGGGGGGGGGGGGGGGGGGGGGGGGGGGGGGGGGGGGGGGGGGGGGGGGGGGGGGGGGGGGGGGGGGGGGGGGGGGGGGGGGGGGGGGGGGGGGGGGGGGGGGGGGGGGGGGGGGGGGGGGGGGGGGGGGGGGGGGGGGGGGGGGGGGGGGGGGGGGGGGGGGGGGGGGGGGGGGGGGGGGGGGGGGGGGGGGGGGGGGGGGGGGGGGGGGGGGGGGGGGGGGGGGGGGGGGGGGGGGGGGGGGGGGGGGGGGGGGGGGGGGGGGGGGGGGGGGGGGGGGGGGGGGGGGGGGGGGGGGGGGGGGGGGGGGGGGGGGGGGGGGGGGGGGGGGGGGGGGGGGGGGGGGGGGGGGGGGGGGGGGGGGGGGGGGGGGGGGGGGGGGGGGGGGGGGGGGGGGGGGGGGGGGGGGGGGGGGGGGGGGGGGGGGGGGGGGGGGGGGGGGGGGGGGGGGGGGGGGGGGGGGGGGGGGGGGGGGGGGGGGGGGGGGGGGGGGGGGGGGGGGGGGGGGGGGGGGGGGGGGGGGGGGGGGGGGGGGGGGGGGGGGGGGGGGGGGGGGGGGGGGGGGGGGGGGGGGGGGGGGGGGGGGGGGGGGGGGGGGGGGGGGGGGGGGGGGGGGGGGGGGGGGGGGGGGGGGGGGGGGGGGGGGGGGGGGGGGGGGGGGGGGGGGGGGGGGGGGGGGGGGGGGGGGGGGGGGGGGGGGGGGGGGGGGGGGGGGGGGGGGGGGGGGGGGGGGGGGGGGGGGGGGGGGGGGGGGGGGGGGGGGGGGGGGGGGGGGGGGGGGGGGGGGGGGGGGGGGGGGGGGGGGGGGGGGGGGGGGGGGGGGGGGGGGGGGGGGGGGGGGGGGGGGGGGGGGGGGGGGGGGGGGGGGGGGGGGGGGGGGGGGGGGGGGGGGGGGGGGGGGGGGGGGGGGGGGGGGGGGGGGGGGGGGGGGGGGGGGGGGGGGGGGGGGGGGGGGGGGGGGGGGGGGGGGGGGGGGGGGGGGGGGGGGGGGGGGGGGGGGGGGGGGGGGGGGGGGGGGGGGGGGGGGGGGGGGGGGGGGGGGGGGGGGGGGGGGGGGGGGGGGGGGGGGGGGGGGGGGGGGGGGGGGGGGGGGGGGGGGGGGGGGGGGGGGGGGGGGGGGGGGGGGGGGGGGGGGGGGGGGGGGGGGGGGGGGGGGGGGGGGGGGGGGGGGGGGGGGGGGGGGGGGGGGGGGGGGGGGGGGGGGGGGGGGGGGGGGGGGGGGGGGGGGGGGGGGGGGGGGGGGGGGGGGGGGGGGGGGGGGGGGGGGGGGGGGGGGGGGGGGGGGGGGGGGGGGGGGGGGGGGGGGGGGGGGGGGGGGGGGGGGGGGGGGGGGGGGGGGGGGGGGGGGGGGGGGGGGGGGGGGGGGGGGGGGGGGGGGGGGGGGGGGGGGGGGGGGGGGGGGGGGGGGGGGGGGGGGGGGGGGGGGGGGGGGGGGGGGGGGGGGGGGGGGGGGGGGGGGGGGGGGGGGGGGGGGGGGGGGGGGGGGGGGGGGGGGGGGGGGGGGGGGGGGGGGGGGGGGGGGGGGGGGGGGGGGGGGGGGGGGGGGGGGGGGGGGGGGGGGGGGGGGGGGGGGGGGGGGGGGGGGGGGGGGGGGGGGGGGGGGGGGGGGGGGGGGGGGGGGGGGGGGGGGGGGGGGGGGGGGGGGGGGGGGGGGGGGGGGGGGGGGGGGGGGGGGGGGGGGGGGGGGGGGGGGGGGGGGGGGGGGGGGGGGGGGGGGGGGGGGGGGGGGGGGGGGGGGGGGGGGGGGGGGGGGGGGGGGGGGGGGGGGGGGGGGGGGGGGGGGGGGGGGGGGGGGGGGGGGGGGGGGGGGGGGGGGGGGGGGGGGGGGGGGGGGGGGGGGGGGGGGGGGGGGGGGGGGGGGGGGGGGGGGGGGGGGGGGGGGGGGGGGGGGGGGGGGGGGGGGGGGGGGGGGGGGGGGGGGGGGGGGGGGGGGGGGGGGGGGGGGGGGGGGGGGGGGGGGGGGGGGGGGGGGGGGGGGGGGGGGGGGGGGGGGGGGGGGGGGGGGGGGGGGGGGGGGGGGGGGGGGGGGGGGGGGGGGGGGGGGGGGGGGGGGGGGGGGGGGGGGGGGGGGGGGGGGGGGGGGGGGGGGGGGGGGGGGGGGGGGGGGGGGGGGGGGGGGGGGGGGGGGGGGGGGGGGGGGGGGGGGGGGGGGGGGGGGGGGGGGGGGGGGGGGGGGGGGGGGGGGGGGGGGGGGGGGGGGGGGGGGGGGGGGGGGGGGGGGGGGGGGGGGGGGGGGGGGGGGGGGGGGGGGGGGGGGGGGGGGGGGGGGGGGGGGGGGGGGGGGGGGGGGGGGGGGGGGGGGGGGGGGGGGGGGGGGGGGGGGGGGGGGGGGGGGGGGGGGGGGGGGGGGGGGGGGGGGGGGGGGGGGGGGGGGGGGGGGGGGGGGGGGGGGGGGGGGGGGGGGGGGGGGGGGGGGGGGGGGGGGGGGGGGGGGGGGGGGGGGGGGGGGGGGGGGGGGGGGGGGGGGGGGGGGGGGGGGGGGGGGGGGGGGGGGGGGGGGGGGGGGGGGGGGGGGGGGGGGGGGGGGGGGGGGGGGGGGGGGGGGGGGGGGGGGGGGGGGGGGGGGGGGGGGGGGGGGGGGGGGGGGGGGGGGGGGGGGGGGGGGGGGGGGGGGGGGGGGGGGGGGGGGGGGGGGGGGGGGGGGGGGGGGGGGGGGGGGGGGGGGGGGGGGGGGGGGGGGGGGGGGGGGGGGGGGGGGGGCGGGCATGCACCCCATGGCCACCGGCCGCCAGAGCACCACCCCGAAGGAGTAGCCGTGCGTGGAAGCGCGGGAGGCGCTGAGAGGAGCCACCAGAGGACAATCTTTTTTGGTCGGACAAAGAGACGCCGCCAGATTTTTCCGTTAGAAGTTTTGTAAGAAATCTGGAAGCAGAAATCACAACTAACTTATTAGGTCACTAGATAATGGTGAGACGTTTGTATCTCAAAGCATATATATCTTATTATGATAAAGAGCTGAGCCTGAAGGGATAAAGTCTGGGCATATTATAGAAGTTTTGTGAAAAATCTGGAAGCAGAAATCACAACTAACTTATTAGGTCACTAGATAATGCTGAGACGTTTGTATCTCGAAGCATATAAAAACGATATCTTATTACGGTAAAGAGCTGAGCCAGAAGGGATAAAGTCTGGGCATATTACAGAATGGTTCTATGGCATGATACAGGAAATGTAACGTGACTTCAATTCAAATATGTTCACCAATGAATCCAAAACACTATTATATTTTGGACATATGAACCACAACTATTGAAGATTCAGTAATTTTTTATTCCATATTCATAAAGAGAATAAATTAATTAATTAATTAGCTAAATGCAAGCTGGGATAAAATGTAAATTTGATAGCTCAAACGAATTTATATAAAGTGTTTTATCACCTAGTAAGTGCACCGGTACATGACTAAATTGATAGTTCATCAACGCTGAACCTCCTAGATATATGTCGGAACTAGTGCAACTAAATTAGCAACACAGTGGGGGGGGGGGGGGGGGGGGGGGGGGGGGGGGGGGGGGGGGGGGGGGGGGGGGGGGGGGGGGGGGGGGGGGGGGGGGGGGGGGGGGGGGGGGGGGGGGGGGGGGGGGGGGGGGGGGGGGGGGGGGGGGGGGGGGGGGGGGGGGGGGGGGGGGGGGGGGGGGGGGGGGGGGGGGGGGGGGGGGGGGGGGGGGGGGGGGGGGGGGGGGGGGGGGGGGGGGGGGGGGGGGGGGGGGGGGGGGGGGGGGGGGGGGGGGGGGGGGGGGGGGGGGGGGGGGGGGGGGGGGGGGGGGGGGGGGGGGGGGGGGGGGGGGGGGGGGGGGGGGGGGGGGGGGGGGGGGGGGGGGGGGGGGGGGGGGGGGGGGGGGGGGGGGGGGGGGGGGGGGGGGGGGGGGGGGGGGGGGGGGGGGGGGGGGGGGGGGGGGGGGGGGGGGGGGGGGGGGGGGGGGGGGGGGGGGGGGGGGGGGGGGGGGGGGGGGGGGGGGGGGGGGGGGGGGGGGGGGGGGGGGGGGGGGGGGGGGGGGGGGGGGGGGGGGGGGGGGGGGGGGGGGGGGGGGGGGGGGGGGGGGGGGGGGGGGGGGGGGGGGGGGGGGGGGGGGGGGGGGGGGGGGGGGGGGGGGGGGGGGGGGGGGGGGGGGGGGGGGGGGGGGGGGGGGGGGGGGGGGGGGGGGGGGGGGGGGGGGGGGGGGGGGGGGGGGGGGGGGGGGGGGGGGGGGGGGGGGGGGGGGGGGGGGGGGGGGGGGGGGGGGGGGGGGGGGGGGGGGGGGGGGGGGGGGGGGGGGGGGGGGGGGGGGGGGGGGGGGGGGGGGGGGGGGGGGGGGGGGGGGGGGGGGGGGGGGGGGGGGGGGGGGGGGGGGGGGGGGGGGGGGGGGGGGGGGGGGGGGGGGGGGGGGGGGGGGGGGGGGGGGGGGGGGGGGGGGGGGGGGGGGGGGGGGGGGGGGGGGGGGGGGGGGGGGGGGGGGGGGGGGGGGGGGGGGGGGGGGGGGGGGGGGGGGGGGGGGGGGGGGGGGGGGGGGGGGGGGGGGGGGGGGGGGGGGGGGGGGGGGGGGGGGGGGGGGGGGGGGGGGGGGGGGGGGGGGGGGGGGGGGGGGGGGGGGGGGGGGGGGGGGGGGGGGGGGGGGGGGGGGGGGGGGGGGGGGGGGGGGGGGGGGGGGGGGGGGGGGGGGGGGGGGGGGGGGGGGGGGGGGGGGGGGGGGGGGGGGGGGGGGGGGGGGGGGGGGGGGGGGGGGGGGGGGGGGGGGGGGGGGGGGGGGGGGGGGGGGGGGGGGGGGGGGGGGGGGGGGGGGGGGGGGGGGGGGGGGGGGGGGGGGGGGGGGGGGGGGGGGGGGGGGGGGGGGGGGGGGGGGGGGGGGGGGGGGGGGGGGGGGGGGGGGGGGGGGGGGGGGGGGGGGGGGGGGGGGGGGGGGGGGGGGGGGCTAAATTTTAAATCAGTAATATGTAGATGGTTTTGAGCACTTGGTGGTTATATAATTACACACACTAAGAAAATAGGGGTTACTAGCTAGTTCCCCAGCTGAACCAAATATTATTCAGGTTGTCATAACAGGAGAAGTCCTTCGGCCATACAAAAAAGCAACCTAGTAGTAACCACTAGAATGTCAGAACCTGGCACCTAGATCAAACAATGTCTGTCTACTCGGTGTTGGGACTTGTCTACAATTCACCTATGACCATATTTTGATAGAACCAGGCATGTTAATTACATTAAAATGCAAGGAATCAAATATGATGTTCGGCAAGTTACAGTGAGATGATAGGCAAGGGAGCAATCAATATCATAAACAGACAACAAATATATGTAATAATCTATGCTATTGTAAGAAACAACCAAGAGAACAATCAATCATCGACAACCATCTTCTGATCCTAAGCATTTGACGATAGACAACACTTGAATACAAAACGAGATAAGCCAGCAAAACAAGAAGAACCCACAAGCCAGGCAGGCCTAGGAACCACCTAATCCACACCACCAGAACAAGTACACATTCAGGGGGGGGGGGGGGGGGGGGGGGGGGGGGGGGGGGGGGGGGGGGGGGGGGGGGGGGGGGGGGGGGGGGGGGGGGGGGGGGGGGGGGGGGGGGGGGGGGGGGGGGGGGGGGGGGGGGGGGGGGGGGGGGGGGGGGGGGGGGGGGGGGGGGGGGGGGGGGGGGGGGGGGGGGGGGGGGGGGGGGGGGGGGGGGGGGGGGGGGGGGGGGGGAGGAATATTATCATCGACAACAATTTTTTTGATTCTAAGCATTTGACAATCATGAATTCATCCTATCTCTAAGTCTCAGATTGAAAACAGCAAGGGCTATCTCATCCTTTGAGGAGACTTTTTCTAAAGTCCCAACAGAGTTAGTGACATGCAAGAGTAGGTTGCTTTTATTTCTAGGTGAACCATTCTGGTACTACTGCTGCACACTTGACCCTTCCAAACAACAAAGTTAATGCGTGAGGACAGCACTATCTGAATCATAAGAGCCTAACTACAATCTTCTACTAACACAAAGGCGGTCCGGTTAGAGTGCCCTTCATGGTAAGGAACCTAAAGCCCACAAGCACCAAACTTTTTCTTTTGTGAATCAGCCAAATTAGCTTTTGCTGCAGGAGTTAAATAGTCGAGTCAAACATCATAGTATTTTAATAATGTTTACCCCTCAAAAACAAAAGCTTGACTCATTTGATCTAATTTGACATGAAAAGACTTACAAAGTCAAAGTAAAGTATTTGACAGTAAGTACCTTAAGATCAACATAGGTCCAATGCTTGGCATAATCAAAAGCACAAAGTTCAACATCTAGCCATCTACATGAAATCACACTGCAAGTCAGAAACAAAACAGAGAGATTTTCAATGTCTGGTTAAATGAGGAAATAAGGTATGCACCTTCCAGTTCCAAGCTTTCCAACTTCAAGCACAAGTGATTCCACTTCGACAACAGAGAACGGGCGTCTCACTCGAGCTGCCCCTATTCTGATAATCTCTTGCCTAAATTGATGGAACTATCGCCCGGGGGGGGGGGGGGGGGGGGGGGGGGGGGGGGGGGGGGGGGGGGGGGGGGGGGGGGGGGGGGGGGGGGGGGGGGGGGGGGGGGGGGGGGGGGGGGGGGGGGGGGGGGGGGGGGGGGGGGGGGGGGGGGGGGGGGGGGGGGGGGGGGGGGGGGGGGGGGGGGGGGGGGGGGGGGGGGGGGGGGGGGGGGGGGGGGGGGGGGGGGGGGGGGGGGGGGGGGGGGGGGGGGGGGGGGGGGGGGGGGGGGGGGGGGGGGGGGGGGGGGGGGGGGGGGGGGGGGGGGGGGGGGGGGGGGGGGGGGGGGGGGGGGGGGGGGGGGGGGGGGGGGGGGGGGGGGGGGGGGGGGGGGGGGGGGGGGGGGGGGGGGGGGGGGGGGGGGGGGGGGGGGGGGGGGGGGGGGGGGGGGGGGGGGGGGGGGGGGGGGGGGGGGGGGGGGGGGGGGGGGGGGGGGGGGGGGGGGGGGGGGGGGGGGGGGGGGGGGGGGGGGGGGGGGGGGGGGGGGGGGGGGGGGGGGGGGGGGGGGGGGGGGGGGGGGGGGGGGGGGGGGGGGGGGGGGGGGGGGGGGGGGGGGGGGGGGGGGGGGGGGGGGGGGGGGGGGGGGGGGGGGGGGGGGGGGGGGGGGGGGGGGGGGGGGGGGGGGGGGGGGGGGGGGGGGGGGGGGGGGGGGGGGGGGGGGGGGGGGGGGGGGGGGGGGGGGGGGGGGGGGGGGGGGGGGGGGGGGGGGGGGGGGGGGGGGGGGGGGGGGGGGGGGGGGGGGGGGGGGGGGGGGGGGGGGGGGGGGGGGGGGGGGGGGGGGGGGGGGGGGGGGGGGGGGGGGGGGGGGGGGGCAACTAAAGGAGTGGTACTACAGCATAAAACCAAAACCAGAAGGCCATAAAGTGGCAGGGAAACAGCAAAAAAAGTAAAGTAAAGCTGGCACTTACTTCCATGCTTGGTTTCAGATATCTATCATTAATCTAACAGTCAAGCTCCAAGCAAGCTTGAACTGACAATGCTCAAATGGATATAGTTATCAGGATCCCAAAGAGTAATAACCTCATTTGTTTATAGAATTACACACACTAAGAAAATAGGGGTTAGTGGTTCCCCAGCTGAACCAAATATTGCTCAGCTTGTCACAACAGGAGACGACCGTCAGCAATATAAAAAAGCAATATAGTAGTAAGCGCTAGAACCTGGCACCTATATCAGACAATGTATGTCTACTTTGTCTTGGGACTTGTCTACAATTCGCCTATAAACATGTTTTGCTAGAACTAGACTTGTTAATTACATGAAAATGGAAGGATCAAATATGTTGTTCGGCAAGTTAGATTCAGATGGTAGGCAAGGAGCAATCAATATCATCAACATGCAACAAATATATGTAATAATCTGGGCCATTGTAAGAAACAACCAAGAGAACAATCAATCATCGACAACAATCTTCTGGTTCTAAGCATTTGACAATAGACAACACTTGAAAACAAAATGAGATAACCAAACAAAACAAGAAGAATCCATCAGGCAGACAGTCCTATGAACAAATCCACACCACCAGAACAACTACACATTCAACGGCAACCCAAAATGACAAACACATATTTACACTTTCGGAGGTAACAACATCAGTCTCTACGACACCAACAATAAACAATGGGCCAAAGTTTCCCACTAAGATGTCACTGTCGTGCATCCAAAGCAATCTGCACCAAAGCAAGAAATATATGCAAAAGCCATGGGAGCAATCGATATCATCACCGACAACTATTTCCTTCATTCTAAGCATTTTACAACCATGAATTCATCCTATCTCTAAGTCTCAGAACAGAAACACCAAGGAATCCGAAAGGTGTGGACTAGGTTGAAGTTCAGCCAAAGGTGTGGAGTGTGGACCATGCCAAACAAAAAAAATGATATATGTCATAACTCGAGCTTATTCTTGTAGGCAGAACAGAATGTCCTACATAATCAAGCAAAGGCTAATCGAGCAAAGGCAGCACTCATTGGCACGATGCCCAGCGCCACAACCGGCCGCGGCTCGATGGCCAGACCAGCTGATGTTATAGGGGAGAGGGAGGAGACCATGGACTCACCAGAACTGAGGAAGAGGCCGAGTCCACGAGCCGTACTAGCCAGTCAATAAATTTGATGATTCTTTGAAGATACCTACACATAAAGCACAAAGTTGATCAGCTAGAAAGCCACATGTATACATCACTTTCAAGCAAAACAAAGAATTCTGCTTCTTAACACTCCTGATTCACAGAGCTGACATGCAAAACCAGATGACCCTATGACATGTTTTAAGATGACCATAAGCATGGCCATGCTTTCACTTTCAACTCTAAGAGATGGTACTGCAGCATGAAACCAAAAGTAGATGACCATAAGGTGGCCAGGGAAACAGTAAAAGAAGATAGTGAAGTGCATCTGGCACTTACTTTCCCTCATTTGAGCTTGGTTTCAGATATCTATCATTAATCTACTAGTCAAGCTCCAAGCAAGCTTGAAATGACAATGCTCAGATGGATATAGGGGTTCATCAGGGTCCCAAAGAGTAACAAACTCATTTGTTACTGACACAGGGTCCTCGAAGGCACACCTGGCAACAACACTGCTCCACACAGTGGCCTTGTTGACCGGTTCCGACTGGGGTCTATATGAAGATAAATGGAGAAATGGAGTTAAATTTATATAGCCCTCATTCACCCAGAATTTGATAAAAACAGATCTGGTGGGGATACAAACAACACGGAATTGCTTCCGTTCATAGCATATTTAATTTACACATATTTGGTGATTTCACTCTTAAGATACTATCACTGGAAACACACAACTAAAACAAACAACAGAGTTTTAATATCGGCTGAAATGCATCTTTTTCCTCTCATACAAGATTGCAAACACAGACCACCAAGTGCGGCAAGCGAGACAGAAGGGCACTCACCATATGGCTTCTTTTGCAGTTGAAGAATGCCTCACACCTAAGGACTCGCTGGTGAAGTTATCCCCCGCCCATACCATATGGCGGTCTCTAGAGTATATGACTCGACGTTCGTGTAGCAATTACAGTAAAATACCTGAAAAGTGTAGTAATCATCTTCATCAGTTGATCCATAAATCACAGGTCACATTACAAGAGAATTGCCTAAAAGTATACTCCCTCCTTCCAATAATCCAATAATTTTTTGGACATTACACTAGTGCCAAATAATGTCCTACATTATGGGACGAAAAGCAATATAGTAGTAAGCGCTAGAACCTGGCACCTATATCAAACAATGTATGTCTACTTTGTCTTGGGACTTGTCTACAATTCGCCTATAAACATGTTTTGCTAGAACTAGACTTGTTAATTACATGAAAATGGAAGGATCAAATATGTTGTTGGGCAAGTTAGATTCAGATGGTAGGCAAGGAGCAATCAATATCATCAACATGCAACAAATATATGTAATAATCTGGGCCATTGTAAGAAACAGCCAAGAGAACAATCAATCATCGACAACAATCTTCTGGTTCTAAGCATTTGACAATAGACAACACTTGAAAACAAAACGAGATAACCAAACAAAACAAGAAGAACCCATCAGGCAGACAGTCCTATGAACAAATCCACACCACCAGAACAACTACACATTCAACGGCAACCCAAAATGACAAACACATATTTACACTTTCGGAGGTAACAACATCAGTCTCTACGACACCAACAATAAACAATGGGCCAAAGTTTCCCACTAAGATGTCACTGTCGTGCATCCAAAGCAATCTGCACCAAAGCAAGAAATATATGCAAAAGCCATGGGAGCAATCGATATCATCACCGACAACTATTTCCTTCATTCTAAGCATTTTACAACCATGAATTCATCCTATCTCTAAGTCTCAGAACAGAAACACCAAGGAATCCGAAAGGTGTGGACTAGGTTGAAGTTCAACCAAAGGTGTGGAGTGTGGACCATGCCAAACAAAAAAATGATATATGTCATAACTCGAGCTTATTCTTGTAGGCAGAACAGAATGGGGGGGGGGGGGGGGGGGGGGGGGGGGGGGGGGGGGGGGGGGGGGGGGGGGGGGGGGGGGGGGGGGGGGGGGGGGGGGGGGGGGGGGGGGGGGGGGGGGGGGGGGGGGGGGGGGGGGGGGGGGGGGGGGGGGGGGGGGGGGGGGGGGGGGGGGGGGGGGGGGGGGGGGGGGGGGGGGGGGGGGGGGGGGGGGGGGGGGGGGGGGGGGGGGGGGGGGGGGGGGGGGGGGGGGGGGGGGGGGGGGGGGGGGGGGGGGGGGGGGGGGGGGGGGGGGGGGGGGGGGGGGGGGGGGGGGGGGGGGGGGGGGGGGGGGGGGGGGGGGGGGGGGGGGGGGGGGGGGGGTTAAATAAATCCATATTTGCCTAAAGTGATGTCAGTATTCTGTTTCAGATCGACAAAATATTGATACGATCCAGCTAATTTTGAAATAAGTCAAAGACGCCCTACTAGGAACAATGAGCTAGGCACTATGTCGCGGTCCAGCCAACAGCAAAGAGATATCGCAAACTGTCTACTCTGAAATAGAAAAAAAAAAGTAGAATAGAATACCATAGTTTGACAGATAAAGCGGAGAAATAGTACATCATTTTCCAGGAAAGCAATCATTCAGAATGCATACTCCACTATATATAATTCATCACAAAGAGCAATTCAAATGATGAAAGCTGAACCTCATATGTCATTCAACTACCTAAACACTTTCTCTGAGTATTTACAATTCCAAGTGTTGTACTAATCAGCATGCGGTGTGGAACTTCTATGGTCGCAAAACTCAACCAATGACTAACTGCTACCATGGCTCGATGGCCGTGAGCACAGAGAGCTAACAAAAGACAGGGGAGGGGAATCAAAGAGGCTTACCTATGCCTAAGTGGAAGAAGAAGCGACAACTGGAGGCCCCGCGCACGAGTGACCGCCGGCACAGGCAGAACTGCTTCGCTGACCAAACTCATGCTGGACGGGGGGGGGGGGGGGGGGGGGGGGGGGGGGGGGGGGGGGGGGGGGGGGGGGGGGGGGGGGGGGGGGGGGGGGGGGGGGGGGGGGGGGGGGGGGGGGGGGGGGGGGGGGGGGGGGGGGGGGGGGGGGGGGGGGGGGGGGGGGGGGGGGGGGGGGGGGGGGGGGGGGGGGGGGGGGGGGGGGGGGGGGGGGGGGGGGGGGGGGGGGGGGGGGGGGGGGGGGGGGGGGGGGGGGGGGGGGGGGGGGGGGGGGGGGGGGGGGGGGGGGGGGGGGGGGGGGGGGGGGGGGGGGGGGGGGGGGGGGGGGGGGGGGGGGGGGGGGGGGGGGGGGGGGGGGGGGGGGGGGGGGGGGGGGGGGGGGGGGGGGGGGGGGGGGGGGGGGGGGGGGGGGGGGGGGGGGGGGGGGGGGGGGGGGGGGGGGGGGGGGGGGGGGGGGGGGGGGGGGGGGGGGGGGGGGGGGGGGGGGGGGGGGGGGGGGGGGGGGGGGGGGGGGGGGGGGGGGGGGGGGGGGGGGGGGGGGGGGGGGGGGGGGGGGGGGGGGGGGGGGGGGGGGGGGGGGGGGGGGGGGGGGGGGGGGGGGGGGGGGGGGGGGGGGGGGGGGGGGGGGGGGGGGGGGGGGGGGGGGGGGGGGGGGGGGGGGGGGGGGGGGGGGGGGGGGGGGGGGGGGGGGGGGGGGGGGGGGGGGGGGGGGGGGGGGGGGGGGGGGGGGGGGGGGGGGGGGGGGGGGGGGGGGGGGGGGGGGGGGGGGGGGGGGGGGGGGGGGGGGGGGGGGGGGGGGGGGGGGGGGGGGGGGGGGGGGGGGGGGGGGGGGGGGGGGGGGGGGGGGGGGGGGGGGGGGGGGGGGGGGGGGGGGGGGGGGGGGGGGGGGGGGGGGGGGGGGGGGGGGGGGGGGGGGGGGGGGGGGGGGGGGGGGGGGGGGGGGGGGGGGGGGGGGGGGGGGGGGGGGGGGGGGGGGGGGGGGGGGGGGGGGGGGGGGGGGGGGGGGGGGGGGGGGGGGGGGGGGGGGGGGGGGGGGGGGGGGGGGGGGGGGGGGGGGGGGGGGGGGGGGGGGGGGGGGGGGGGGGGGGGGGGGGGGGGGGGGGGGGGGGGGGGGGGGGGGGGGGGGGGGGGGGGGGGGGGGGGGGGGGGGGGGGGGGGGGGGGGGGGGGGGGGGGGGGGGGGGGGGGGGGGGGGGGGGGGGGGGGGGGGGGGGGGGGGGGGGGGGGGGGGGGGGGGGGGGGGGGGGGGGGGGGGGGGGGGGGGGGGGGGGGGGGGGGGGGGGGGGGGGGGGGGGGGGGGGGGGGGGGGGGGGGGGGGGGGGGGGGGGGGGGGGGGGGGGGGGGGGGGGGGGGGGGGGGGGGGGGGGGGGGGGGGGGGGGGGGGGGGGGGGGGGGGGGGGGGGGGGGGGGGGGGGGGGGGGGGGGGGGGGGGGGGGGGGGGGGGGGGGGGGGGGGGGGGGGGGGGGGGGGGGGGGGGGGGGGGGGGGGGGGGGGGGGGGGGGGGGGGGGGGGGGGGGGGGGGGGGGGGGGGGGGGGGGGGGGGGGGGGGGGGGGGGGGGGGGGGGGGGGGGGGGGGGGGGGGGGGGGGGGGGGGGGGGGGGGGGGGGGGGGGGGGGGGGGGGGGGGGGGGGGGGGGGGGGGGGGGGGGGGGGGGGGGGGGGGGGGGGGGGGGGGGGGGGGGGGGGGGGGGGGGGGGGGGGGGGGGGGGGGGGGGGGGGGGGGGGGGGGGGGGGGGGGGGGGGGGGGGGGGGGGGGGGGGGGGGGGGGGGGGGGGGGGGGGGGGGGGGGGGGGGGGGGGGGGGGGGGGGGGGGGGGGGGGGGGGGGGGGGGGGGGGGGGGGGGGGGGGGGGGGGGGGGGGGGGGGGGGGGGGGGGGGGGGGGGGGGGGGGGGGGGGGGGGGGGGGGGGGGGGGGGGGGGGGGGGGGGGGGGGGGGGGGGGGGGGGGGGGGGGGGGGGGGGGGGGGGGGGGGGGGGGGGGGGGGGGGGGGGGGGGGGGGGGGGGGGGGGGGGGGGGGGGGGGGGGGGGGGGGGGGGGGGGGGGGGGGGGGGGGGGGGGGGGGGGGGGGGGGGGGGGGGGGGGGGGGGGGGGGGGGGGGGGGGGGGGGGGGGGGGGGGGGGGGGGGGGGGGGGGGGGGGGGGGGGGGGGGGGGGGGGGGGGGGGGCTGATGCTCTTGCTATATACAGGATCCAGCAAACACTGCAATAGTTACTAGATAAAGGAACACAAGAGAAACACCATGTCACAGCCAAACAGAGTCAAATGCTCCTAACACAGACCAACCTGTGGTATACCCTCATCCCTTGAAATGCATTTTTTCTCTCAGAAAAGAATGCATTTTCCCTCTCAGAAAAGATTGCAAACACACATCGTCAGGGTTGGCAAATGAGACGGAAGGGCACTCACCGTTGGGCACCTTTCGCAGTTGAAGTAGGACTCACACCGTCGGACTCACTGGCAAAGTTCTCCCCGGGCACACCATATGGCGGTCTCCGGAGTATATGACTCGTCTAGCAATTACAGTAAAATATCTGAGAAAGATATTAAATAACTTCATCAGTTGATCCGCAAAACACATGTCACATTACATAAAGAATTGCCTTTAAAAGGTATTAAATATAATTAACAAGCCAACACAATGAATTGCAATGCTCTGAAGCAAGCTAACCAGTTATTTTGAAAGACACTCTAATGGGACAATGTTAGCAACAGCAGCTGCAGCCCTACAATGATGCATGAGTAGTATATATACAACAGATCACAACCGTCTTCTCGGAGAGAATAAACTATTAATTAACCTACTTAAAATAGATACAATTGCAAAGACATAACAAGGTGATTCCTTTGCACTCAATTTCAGTTCATAACTTAGCTTAGAAGTTGATGGATGTACAAAAGAGCATACATTTCATTCCCAAATTGTTCCTTTCCCTCCACCATTCCACATGCTTGGGGCAACAGAAGCTACAACAATGTGCAGGCATTAGGACAAGATCACAGTAAGTTTCTTTGCCTTTGCTACAGGGGGGGGGGGGGGGGGGGGGGGGGGGGGGGGGGGGGGGGGGGGGGGGGGGGGGGGGGGGGGGGGGGGGGGGGGGGGGGGGGGGGGGGGGGGGGGGGGGGGGGGGGGGGGGGGGGGGGGGGGGGGGGGGGGGGGGGGGGGGGGGGGGGGGGGGGGGGGGGGGGGGGGGGGGGGGGGGGGGGGGGGGGGGGGGGGGGGGGGGGGGGGGGGGGGGGGGGGGGGGGGGGGGGGGGGGGGGGGGGGGGGGGGGGGGGGGGGGGGGGGGGGGGGGGGGGGGGGGGGGGGGGGGGGGGGGGGGGGGGGGGGGGGGGGGGGGGGGGGGGGGGGGGGGGGGGGGGGGGGGGGGGGGGGGGGGGGGGGGGGGGGGGGGGGGGGGGGGGGGGGGGGGGGGGGGGGGGGGGGGGGGGGGGGGGGGGGGGGGGGGGGGGGGGGGGGGGGGGGGGGGGGGGGGGGGGGGGGGGGGGGGGGGGGGGGGGGGGGGGGGGGGGGGGGGGGGGGGGGGGGGGGGGGGGGGGGGGGGGGGGGGGGGGGGGGGGGGGGGGGGGGGGGGGGGGGGGGGGGGGGGGGGGGGGGGGGGGGGGGGGGGGGGGGGGGGGGGGGGGGGGGGGGGGGGGGGGGGGGGGGGGGGGGGGGGGGGGGGGGGGGGGGGGGGGGGGGGGGGGGGGGGGGGGGGGGGGGGGGGGGGGGGGGGGGGGGGGGGGGGGGGGGGGGGGGGGGGGGGGGGGGGGGGGGGGGGGGGGGGGGGGGGGGGGGGGGGGGGGGGGGGGGGGGGGGGGGGGGGGGGGGGGGGGGGGGGGGGGGGGGGGGGGGGGGGGGGGGGGGGGGGGGGGGGGGGGGGGGGGGGGGGGGGGGGGGGGGGGGGGGGGGGGGGGGGGGGGGGGGGGGGGGGGGGGGGGGGGGGGGGGGGGGGGGGGGGGGGGGGGGGGGGGGGGGGGGGGGGGGGGGGGGGGGGGGGGGGGGGGGGGGGGGGGGGGGGGGGGGGGGGGGGGGGGGGGGGGGGGGGGGGGGGGGGGGGGGGGGGGGGGGGGGGGGGGGGGGGGGGGGGGGCTACGTCAACTGCAAAAGGTGCCCAACGGTGAGTGCCCTTCCATCTTACTTGCCATCCCTGGCGGTCTGTGTTTGCAATCTTTTCTTGAGAGGAAAATGCATTCTTTTCTGAGAGAAAAATGAATTTCAAGGGATGAGGGTATACCACATGTTGGTCTGTAGTAGGTGCTTTTGGCTCTCTGTTCCTTGATCAGCGTGTTTAGTTTCTGTGCAATCGGTAGGTTAGTTAAGACTAGCAAAGGCGAAGTGACTGACTGTGATCTTGTCCTGTATGTGGAATGTAATGAAAGCAACAATTTGGGAAATTAAATGAATGCTGTTGTATACATCTCCATCACCTTCCAAGCTCAGTTTGGTAATTGAAATCGAGTGCACAGAAATCACCTTGTTATGCCTTTGCAATTGTATCTATTTTCAGTAGGTTAATTTAAGAATTTTAAGACTCTGCAAGAAGTCAAAGTCACTGATTTGTTGTATATATACTACTCGTGCATCACTATAGGGCTACAGCTGCTGTTGCTAACATTGCCCCTTTAGAGTGTCTTCCAAAATAATTGGTTTGGCTTGCTTCAGAGCATCGTAATTCACTGTGTTCGTTTGTTAAACATGGGGGGGGGGGGGGGGGGGGGGGGGGGGGGGGGGGGGGGGGGGGGGGGGGGGGGGGGGGGGGGGGGGGGGGGGGGGGGGGGGGGGGGGGGGGGGGGGGGGGGGGGGGGGGGGGGGGGGGGGGGGGGGGGGGGGGGGGGGGGGGGGGGGGGGGGGGGGGGGGGGGGGGGGGGGGGGGGGGGGGGGGGGGGGGGGGGGGGGGGGGGGGGGGGGGGGGGGGGGGGGGGGGGGGGGGGGGGGGGGGGGGGGGGGGGGGGGGGGGGGGGGGGGGGGGGGGGGGGGGGGGGGGGGGGGGGGGGGGGGGGGGGGGGGGGGGGGGGGGGGGGGGGGGGGGGGGGGGGGGGGGGGGGGGGGGGGGGGGGGGGGGGGGGGGGGGGGGGGGGGGGGGGGGGGGGGGGGGGGGGGGGGGGGGGGGGGGGGGGGGGGGGGGGGGGGGGGGGGGGGGGGGGGGGGGGGGGGGGGGGGGGGGGGGGGGGGGGGGGGGGGGGGGGGGGGGGGGGGGGGGGGGGGGGGGGGGGGGGGGGGGGGGGGGGGGGGGGGGGGGGGGGGGGGGGGGGGGGGGGGGGGGGGGGGGGGGGGGGGGGGGGGGGGGGGGGGGGGGGGGGGGGGGGGGGGGGGGGGGGGGGGGGGGGGGGGGGGGGGGGGGGGGGGGGGGGGGGGGGGGGGGGGGGGGGGGGGGGGGGGGGGGGGGGGGGGGGGGGGGGGGGGGGGGGGGGGGGGGGGGGGGGGGGGGGGGGGGGGGGGGGGGGGGGGGGGGGGGGGGGGGGGGGGGGGGGGGGGGGGGGGGGGGGGGGGGGGGGGGGGGGGGGGGGGGGGGGGGGGGGGGGGGGGGGGGGGGGGGGGGGGGGGGGGGGGGGGGGGGGGGGGGGGGGGGGGGGGGGGGGGGGGGGGGGGGGGGGGGGGGGGGGGGGGGGGGGGGGGGGGGGGGGGGGGGGGGGGGGGGGGGGGGGGGGGGGGGGGGGGGGGGCTATATCCATCTGAGCATTGTCATTTCAAGCTTGCTTGGAGCTTGACTAGTAGATTAATGATAGATATCTGAAACCAAGCTCAAATGAGGGAAAGTAAGTGCCAGATGCACTTCACTATCTTCTTTTACTGTTTCCCTGGCCACCTTATGGTCATCTACTTTTGGTTTCATGCTGCAGTACCATCTCTTAGAGTTGAAAGTGAAAGCATGGCCATGCTTATGGTCATCTTAAAACATGTCATAGGGTCATCTGGTTTTGCATGTCAGCTCTGTGAATCAGGAGTGTTAAGAAGCAGAATTCTTTGTTTTGCTTGAAAGTGATGTATACATGTGGCTTTCTAGCTGATCAACTTTGTGCTTTATGTGTAGGTATCTTCAAAGAATCATCAAATTTATTGACTGGCTAGTACGGCTCGTGGACTCGGCCTCTTCCTCAGTTCTGGTGAGTCCATGGTCTCCTCCCTCTCCCCTATAACATCAGCTGGTCTGGCCATCGAGCCGCGGCCGGTTGTGGCGCTGGGCATCGTGCCAATGAGTGCTGCCTTTGCTCGATTAGCCTTTGCTTGATTATGTAGGAGGGGGGGGGGGGGGGGGGGGGGGGGGGGGGGGGGGGGGGGGGGGGGGGGGGGGGGGGGGGGGGGGGGGGGGGGGGGGGGGGGGGGGGGGGGGGGGGGGGGGGGGGGGGGGGGGGGGGGGGGGGGGGGGGGGGGGGGGGGGGGGGGGGGGGGGGGGGGGGGGGGGGGGGGGGGGGGGGGGGGGGGGGGGGGGGGGGGGGGGGGGGGGGGGGGGGGGGGGGGGGGGGGGGGGGGGGGGGGGGGGGGGGGGGGGGGGGGGGGGGGGGGGGGGGGGGGGGGGGGGGGGGGGGGGGGGGGGGGGGGGGGGGGGGGGGGGGGGGGGGGGGGGGGGGGGGGGGGGGGGGGGGGGGGGGGGGGGGGGGGGGGGGGGGGGGGGGGGGGGGGGGGGGGGGGGGGGGGGGGGGGGGGGGGGGGGGGGGGGGGGGGGGGGGGGGGGGGGGGGGGGGGGGGGGGGGGGGGGGGGGGGGGGGGGGGGGGGGGGGGGGGGGGGGGGGGGGGGGGGGGGGGGGGGGGGGGGGGGGGGGGGGGGGGGGGGGGGGGGGGGGGGGGGGGGGGGGGGGGGGGGGGGGGGGGGGGGGGGGGGGGGGGGGGGGGGGGGGGGGGGGGGGGGGGGGGGGGGGGGGGGGGGGGGGGGGGGGGGGGGGGGGGGGGGGGGGGGGGGGGGGGGGGGGGGGGGGGGGGGGGGGGGGGGGGGGGGGGGGGGGGGGGGGGGGGGGGGGGGGGGGGGGGGGGGGGGGGGGGGGGGGGGGGGGGGGGGGGGGGGGGGGGGGGGGGGGGGGGGGGGGGGGGGGGGGGGGGGGGGGGGGGGGGGGGGGGGGGGGGGGGGGGGGGGGGGGGGGGGGGGGGGGGGGGGGGGGGGGGGGGGGGGGGGGGGGGGGGGGGGGGGGGGGGGGGGGGGGGGGGGGGGGGGGGGGGGGGGGGGGGGGGGGGGGGGGGGGGGGGGGGGGGGGGGGGGGGGGGGGGGGGGGGGGGGGGGGGGGGGGGGGGGGGGGGGGGGGGGGGGGGGGGGGGGGGGGGGGGGGGGGGGGGGGGGGGGGGGGGGGGGGGGGGGGGGGGGGGGGGGGGGGGGGGGGGGGGGGGGGGGGGGGGGGGGGGGGGGGGGGGGGGGGGGGGGGGGGGGGGGGGGGGGGGGGGGGGGGGGGGGGGGGGGGGGGGGGGGGGGGGGGGGGGGGGGGGGGGGGGGGGGGGGGGGGGGGGGGGGGGGGGGGGGGGGGGGGGGGGGGGGGGGGGGGGGGGGGGGGGGGGGGGGGGGGGGGGGGGGGGGGGGGGGGGGGGGGGGGGGGGGGGGGGGGGGGGGGGGGGGGGGGGGGGGGGGGGGGGGGGGGGGGGGGGGGGGGGGGGGGGGGGGGGGGGGGGGGGGGGGGGGGGGGGGGGGGGGGGGGGGGGGGGGGGGGGGGGGGGGGGGGGGGGGGGGGGGGGGGGGGGGGGGGGGGGGGGGGGGGGGGGGGGGGGGGGGGGGGGGGGGGGGGGGGGGGGGGGGGGGGGGGGGGGGGGGGGGGGGGGGGGGGGGGGGGGGGGGGGGGGGGGGGGGGGGGGGGGGGGGGGGGGGGGGGGGGGGGGGGGGGGGGGGGGGGGGGGGGGGGGGGGGGGGGGGGGGGGGGGGGGGGGGGGGGGGGGGGGGGGGGGGGGGGGGGGGGGGGGGGGGGGGGGGGGGGGGGGGGGGGGGGGGGGGGGGGGGGGGGGGGGGGGGGGGGGGGGGGGGGGGGGGGGGGGGGGGGGGGGGGGGGGGGGGGGGGGGGGGGGGGGGGGGGGGGGGGGGGGGGGGGGGGGGGGGGGGGGGGGGGGGGGGGGGGGGGGGGGGGGGGGGGGGGGGGGGGGGGGGGGGGGGGGGGGGGGGGGGGGGGGGGGGGGGGGGGGGGGGGGGGGGGGGGGGGGGGGGGGGGGGGGGGGGGGGGGGGGGGGGGGGGGGGGGGGGGGGGGGGGGGGGGGGGGGGGGGGGGGGGGGGGGGGGGGGGGGGGGGGGGGGGGGGGGGGGGGGGGGGGGGGGGGGGGGGGGGGGGGGGGGGGGGGGGGGGGGGGGGGGGGGGGGGGGGGGGGGGGGGGGGGGGGGGGGGGGGGGGGGGGGGGGGGGGGGGGGGGGGGGGGGGGGGGGGGGGGGGGGGGGGGGGGGGGGGGGGGGGGGGGGGGGGGGGGGGGGGGGGGGGGGGGGGGGGGGGGGGGGGGGGGGGGGGGGGGGGGGGGGGGGGGGGGGGGGGGGGGGGGGGGGGGGGGGGGGGGGGGGGGGGGGGGGGGGGGGGGGGGGGGGGGGGGGGGGGGGGGGGGGGGGGGGGGGGGGGGGGGGGGGGGGGGGGGGGGGGGGGGGGGGGGGGGGGGGGGGGGGGGGGGGGGGGGGGGGGGGGGGGGGGGGGGGGGGGGGGGGGGGGGGGGGGGGGGGGGGGGGGGGGGGGGGGGGGGGGGGGGGGGGGGGGGGGGGGGGGGGGGGGGGGGGGGGGGGGGGGGGGGGGGGGGGGGGGGGGGGGGGGGGGGGGGGGGGGGGGGGGGGGGGGGGGGGGGGGGGGGGGGGGGGGGGGGGGGGGGGGGGGGGGGGGGGGGGGGGGGGGGGGGGGGGGGGGGGGGGGGGGGGGGGGGGGGGGGGGGGGCGGTGGCGGAGGGGCGCGACCGGGCCAGCAGCTCGCGGGGAGGGAGGGGTCCCGCCCGCGGGGAGGAGAGGGCGTCGGGCTCGGGACCGGGGGAGGGAGGGGCGGCGGCGGCGGCGGCGGCGGCGGCGGCGGCGGCGGCGGCCGAACCCTAGAGCAGAGGGGGAACGAGAGGGAGCGGGAGGGAGCTCGCGAGGTCGAGTGCGGGAGTTAGGTAACGGCCACACATACCCATAGCGATGGCGCACTAGGCGGGGTGCGCCACACATACCCATAGCAATGGCGCACCGTGGTACAGGTGCGCCATTACTAGTTAAAACTAGTAATGGCGCACCAAACCCCGGTGCGCCACTGGTAAGTCTGGGGAGGAGGGTGTGCCCAGGAGAAACTTAGCAGTGGCGCACCACACACAAGGTGCGCCATTAGTAATATAAACATTAGTGGCGCACCCATGTGTGGTGCGCCACTGCTATTTAGCAGTGGCGCACCACATACATGATTGAATCCTGAAGCAATAATAGGAGAAATTATCTTGAGAAGACCAAGAATCCAGAAATTATTCCTTTCCTCCCTATGGCTTAATTATTCCGACGACACGCGCACGTAGAAAACACACCAACGCACGCACACTGGTTGTGATTACATTCTGATGTTGCACATGTTTATATACACAGTAAGTCAACATGAAGGAATCACTTCCTTGGAGGCCAGCCAGCCAGCGATTTATGTGAGAAAATATTCGTTGTTCACGTGGATTTCTTTCTTAATGCAAAAAAGAAAAAGAAAAATCTACACAACACACGGCACATAGTGGTCCCCGAAGGCACACCTGGCAACAACACTGCTCCACACAGCGGCCTTGTTGACCGGTTCCGACTGGGGTCTATATGAAGATAAATGGAGAAATGGAGTTAAATTTATATAGCCCTCATTCACCCAGAATTTGATAAAAACAGATCTGGTGGGGATACAAACAACACGGAATTGCTTCTGTTCATAGCATATTTAATTTACACATATTTGGTGATTTCACTCTTAAGATACTATCACTGGAAACACACAACTAAAACAAACAACAGAGTTTCAATATCGGCTGAAATGCATCTTTTTCCTCTCATACAAGATTGCAAACACAGACCACCAAGTGCGGCAAGCGAGACAGAAGGGCACTCACCGTAGGGCTTCTTTTGCAGTTGAAGAATGCCTCACACCTAAGGACTCGCTGGTGAAGTTATCCCCCGCCCATACCATATGGCGTTCTCTAGAGTATATGACTCGACGTTCGTGTAGCAATTACAGTAAAATACCTGAAAAGTGTAGTAATCATCTTCATTAGTTGATCCATAAATCACAGGTCACATTACAAGAGAATTGCCTAAAAGTATACTCCCTCCTTCCAATAATCTAATAATTTTTTGGACATTACACTAGTGCCAAATAATGTCCTACATTATGGGACAGAGGGAGTATTTAACAAACCAACACAGTGAATTACGCTGCTCTGAAGCAAGCCAAACCAGTTATCTTTGCAAGACATTCTAAAGGGACAATGTTAGAAATGCCCGAGTAGTATATATACAACAAATCAGTGACTTTGACTTCTTGTAGAGTCTTAAAAATCTTAAATTAACCTACTGAAATAGATACCATTGCAAAGACATGACAAGGTGATTTTTGTGCACTCGATTTCAATTACTAAACTGAGCTTGGAAGGTGATGGAGATGTATAACATAGCCTTCATTTTAATTCCCAAATTGTTCCTTCCGTTCCATTCCACATGCTTGTGTCAATAGAAGCGGACAAGATCACAGTCAGTCACTTTGCCTTTGCTAGTCTTAATTAACCTACTCATTGCACAGAAACTAAACATGCTGCTGATGCTCTTGCTATATACAGGATCCAGCAAACACTGCAATAGTCACTAGATAAAGGAACACAAGAGAAACACCATGTCACAGCCAAACAGAGTCAAATGCTCCTACCACAGACCAACCTGTGGTATACCCTCATCCCTTGAAATGCATTTTTTCTCTCAGAAAAGAATGCATTTTCCCTCTCAGAAAAGATTGCAAACACACATCGTCAGGGTTGGCAAATGAGACGGAAGGGCACTCACCGTTGGGCACCTTTCGCAGTTGAAGTAGGACTCGCACCGTCAGACTCACTGGCAAAGTTCTCCCCGGGCACACCATATGGCGGTCTCCGGAGTATATGACTCGTCTAGCAATTACAGTAAAATATCTGAGAAAGATATTAAATAACTTCATCAGTTGATCCGCAAAACACATGTCACATTACATAAAGAATTGCCTTTAAAAGATATTAAATATAATTAACAAGCCAACACAATGAATTGCAATGCTCTGAAGCAAGCTAACCAGTTATTTTGAAAGACACTCTAATGGGACAATGTTAGCAACAGCAGCTGCAGCCCTACAATGATGCATGAGTAGTATATATACAACAGATCACAACCGTCTTCTCGGAGAGAATAAACTATTAATTAACCTACTTAAAATAGATACAATTGCAAAGACATAACAAGGTGATTCCTTTGCACTCAATTTCAGTTCATAACTTAGCTTAGAAGTTGATGGATGTACAAAAGAGCATACATTTCATTCCCAAATTGTTCATTTCCCTCCACCATTCCACATGCTTGGGGCAACAGAAGCTACAGCAATGTGCAGGCATTAGGACAAGATCACAGTAAGTTTCTTTGCCTTTGCTACAGGGGGGGGGGGGGGGGGGGGGGGGGGGGGGGGGGGGGGGGGGGGGGGGGGGGGGGGGGGGGGGGGGGGGGGGGGGGGGGGGGGGGGGGGGGGGGGGGGGGGGGGGGGGGGGGGGGGGGGGGGGGGGGGGGGGGGGGGGGGGGGGGGGGGGGGGGGGGGGGGGGGGGGGGGGGGGGGGGGGGGGGGGGGGGGGGGGGGGGGGGGGGGGGGGGGGGGGGGGGGGGGGGGGGGGGGGGGGGGGGGGGGGGGGGGGGGGGGGGGGGGGGGGGGGGGGGGGGGGGGGGGGGGGGGGGGGGGGGGGGGGGGGGGGGGGGGGGGGGGGGGGGGGGGGGGGGGGGGGGGGGGGGGGGGGGGGGGGGGGGGGGGGGGGGGGGGGGGGGGGGGGGGGGGGGGGGGGGGGGGGGGGGGGGGGGGGGGGGGGGGGGGGGGGGGGGGGGGGGGGGGGGGGGGGGGGGGGGGGGGGGGGGGGGGGGGGGGGGGGGGGGGGGGGGGGGGGGGGGGGGGGGGGGGGGGGGGGGGGGGGGGGGGGGGGGGGGGGGGGGGGGGGGGGGGGGGGGGGGGGGGGGGGGGGGGGGGGGGGGGGGGGGGGGGGGGGGGGGGGGGGGGGGGGGGGGGGGGGGGGGGGGGGGGGGGGGGGGGGGGGGGGGGGGGGGGGGGGGGGGGGGGGGGGGGGGGGGGGGGGGGGGGGGGGGGGGGGGGGGGGGGGGGGGGGGGGGGGGGGGGGGGGGGGGGGGGGGGGGGGGGGGGGGGGGGGGGGGGGGGGGGGGGGGGGGGGGGGGGGGGGGGGGGGGGGGGGGGGGGGGGGGGGGGGGGGGGGGGGGGGGGGGGGGGGGGGGGGGGGGGGGGGGGGGGGGGGGGGGGGGGGGGGGGGGGGGGGGGGGGGGGGGGGGGGGGGGGGGGGGGGGGGGGGGGGGGGGGGGGGGGGGGGGGGGGGGGGGGGGGGGGGGGGGGGGGGGGGGGGGGGGGGGGGGGGGGGGGGGGGGGGGACCCCCGCGTCGTCCCTCTCGGGCGACTCGGGGGAACCCCCCTTCCGGCGCCGCCGTCGGCCCCCAAACCTCCTCCCCCTCACCTCGCCGCCGCCTGAGGAGACCGCCGGCGAAGCCTGGTCGGGCTCCAGGGAGGGTGGCGGCGGGGCTTCTTCCTGCGTGGTGCTAGGGCGGATCTGGTGGGGAGGCCCGTCGGGCTCCGGAGGGCGCGCGGCCGCGGCTCCAGCGCCGGCTGGCGCGGATCCGGTGGCCCGAGGTTAGGGCGGCGCTGCGGTGCCTAGCTGCGGCCAGGTGCGGCGCGGGCGCGGCTGTGGTGGCGCGGGCGCTGGGCGAGGCGCGCGTCTGTCGCGCGGGTGTGGTGCGCGTCGGCTCCGGCGAGGCCGGGCATGGAGGCTCGGCGGGCGTGTCCAGGAGGTCCGGGCAGCGCGGATCTGCGGCGGGAGGGCCGAGGCCGTCGTGGTGCTGCTGCTCCGGCGGGGCGCATGGTGGAGGGGCTCCGGCGGCCTGTACGGCGCTCGGGCAATGGTTTCGGGGGTCCGACGGCGAGGAGGTGCTGCCGTGAGGTCGTGCGGCGGCGCGAGGGGGGTTGCTGTTGCTCGGTCGGCGCGGCAACCCGAGGTGGAGGTGCTCGTAGTGCTCTTCTTCGATTGCGAGCAGGCTCGGTGGTGGTGCTAGGTGGTTGCCATTGTGAGATGATGGGCGGATGAGGTGGTCTCAGGAGCTCGGGTGAAAACCCTGTCACGGTTGTGGCCGTGACCAGCGATGGCGGCGGCCGTGGCCGTCGCTTATCTTCTTGGAGGCATCGCTGTATTGCTGCTGCACCCCTCCCGCGCGGATCGCTCCAGCTCCAGGGGAAACTCTTGATCTTGATTGATCGGACGATGACGACACCTTGGTGTCGTATTCCCTCTTGGGGGCTTCGTCTTTGGAGCTGGATGTTGGCATGCGAGACCTGTGGAAGACGGCGGTGTTGGCGTCGAGGCTTCTGTGGCAACGATGATGGGGCGAGCAGTGGCGGAGACGTGGCTATGGTTGTGGTAGTCGGCTCTTCTTCGGCGTGTCCGCGGGATCGCCTCGGCCGGTTTGTTGCTGTGAAGTCGAAGCTGCGGTGGCGGGGCCCCGGTGGTATACGATGACAGGCAGCAGGTGGTTCGTTCGATGATCTTTTGCGGCGCCAGCCGTGCCTAGTTCTCCTTCGTGGTTCTCCGTCAGAGTCGGAGTTGCGTTGTTTGGTCGCCGGTGGCTGGGTCTGGCGCGGACCTTCATGCATCTTCTCACGGCCTCTTTAGTGTGGGTTGAGTCGACGATCGCCTTGGGCGAAGTCGGAGTCGTTTGCTCAGGGTTTAGGGATGGCGATGACGCCTCTAGGGGAGGAGTGATGACGATGACGCCTGCGTGCTGTCTCGGCCAGACACTATGTGGAGTGGTGTGTGTGGGGTATTCTACGTGTGCCGCTCAGCGGTTGTGATGGTTTTCGCCCGGTTCTCCATAATGAACTGGGCAATCTGGTTTTCGCTCGGTTTTCCCCAATTAACTGAGCAACTCTCTTCTGCTTTTTAATCGATGAGGCAATGCCTCCGTTTCAAAAAAAAAATCACAATAGAATTCACCTTCACAAGTAGTGAACAGACTAGCATATTTTGTAACTAAAGGCATGAATGAATGAAATAGGCTACATCTATAAATATGGGTACTGTTCAGACTACAAGCTTAAAATGTCTCGCTCACTTAGGTGCAGAAAACCTAGGAACCAGTGGCTTATTGCCAATCTTCTCAATCATCAGTTGTTGACATTTGCAGTAGTTATGCAAAATCTTATTTTTATTGTTATTATGACTTGTCGACGTAAAAAGAATTATATTTATAGGTAATGAACAGTACAGTGGTTAGTTACCCCTGTTAAACAGTATAGGTAATGAACCTATAGCACAACCAGATGTTGCAGCTGCAGAATATGAGATCAAACCAAACTTAGTTTCCATGGTTCAACATGACCAATATGGAGGCTCTGCTATGGGTTCGATAACCCAGGGTCACCTCTGGAGAAATAGGTATGGGATACTCTTTTTAGTTCCAATACTGGGTCAACAAAAAGGAGATATCAACCCCCCGATACAATCCATAGATTCTTTGAAACAAGCAAACTATGCAATAAAAACAGAATCTGTCTAAAACAGAACAGTCTGTAATGATCTGAATAAGAATCGTACTTCTATAACTGCAAAATTTCTGAAAAATTAGGACAACGTAATTTTTTATATACCAATACAGTATAGAAATATCAGTAATTTATCACGTTCCAGAAAATTATAGAAATTCTAACACTGGGCGCAAAAGTTTCTGTTTCAAACAGCATCAATCATACTATCATTCAAATCATCCTAAAGGCTCTACTTGGCACAAACACTAACTAAAAGATAAAACCACAACCAAAACAGTAGCTATAATTGTCTGAGCACACAAAACATAAAATAAAACACAAATTTAAGATGAATATTGGGTTGCCTCCCAACAAGCACTATTATTTTATGCCCCTAGCTAGGCATAATGCATAGTTTCAAATATTATCATCCTTAGTTTTCAAATCCTTTTTAATCAAATCTTCCATAACTTTCCTCATTAACTCCCTACTCTCATGTTCTTCTTTCCTAGTATGGGAGCTTATAAATAATTAAAGGGATTTTGTTCGGTAATTTTGACATTCATTACTTCAAACTCCAGATCATTACCATAGAGGTCCTCATATAAAACATGTATCTCATCATCAATAGGATCTCTAGCAGTACTTTCATACCATTCATCACTATATACTTCATCGATTCCCTTAGTAATCCATTCAGATTTATCACAAGTATTGTGGTACAAAGTTTTAATTACTTCAGCGTAAGGAACCCTCTTCCTAATATTTTCACCGTAGGCAAAATAATCTTTAGATTCTAACCTACGTATGGTGTCCTTATCGTGGAGGATTTCTTCTATTGGGGGATGCTCAAAATCTATTTTATAAAAGGAAAAGATGTCCCTAGCTTCCCGGATTATGTAATCAAATTCATGCATGAGAATGATAGTGGCAGTCTTTTTGGCTCTAGGATTATGGATGTTGGGTAGTTCATAGAATATCTATTGTAAAGCGGGATGAATATGCAAAAATTTCCTTTCTAACTTAACCACAAGCATAGCAATAGCATCAACATAGCAATTTGTTTTGTCTAGAATAGATCCCTTAATTATTGGTATGACTCCCCTGAAATTAAAGAATTCTTGAATGATATTCTTCCCAATAATATTCCCACTACCCGCATGATAGATTTTAGTTTTAAAATTAGTGGGAGCTTTATTCTCATGAGGATCATGATTAAGATCAAATAATTGAGGTTTTTCCTCGAGAGATTCACTAGTACTACCTTCACTAGCACTTTCAACAATGACTTTGTCACACTCAGACATGATAGCAACTTCAAGCAAACAAACAAGCAAACTAGCGAAGTAAAATATTTTTTTGTGTTTTTATATTTTATGAGAAGTGGGGGAGGTGAAAATGAGAGGCAAATGCAAATAAAAGGCAAGTCAAAAGAAGAGCAAGTAAATGATAGTATGTGTAAAGGTACTTGATAGATTTTGATGATGTCTCCTCGGCAACAGCGCCAGAAATTCTTCCTACTACTTGTGAGCTATGTTGGATTTTCCCCGAAGAAGAGAAGAGATGCAGTACAATAGAGATAAGTATTTCCCTCAGTGAGAACCAAGGTTATCGAACCTGTAGGAGAATCACGCAAAGCCTCGTGAGCAGCACCTGCAGACACAAAAGCAAATACTTGCACCCAACGCAGGCAAGAGAGTTGTCAGTCCCCTTGAACTCATTACTTGCAAGGATTAAATCTTGTAGTGGTAGATAGATAAATTGCAAAATAAACTAAAAGAAGTAAAATTGCAGCAAGGAATTTTTAGTTTTCTTTTTATATTTAAAGTAGACCCGGGGGCCATAGTTTTCACTAGAGGCTTCTCTCTCGAACACATAGCATACGGTGGGTAAACAAATTACTGTTGGGCGTGTATCCCGCTTACATCCAGCGGAAAAAAGAGCACGGCTCTTGGAAGAAAGTTTTGGCTCATTGTTTGATCATTCGCAATTTTCCCACGGATTGCTCCCTCTCGTGAGCAGATTAACCGTCCGCCCGCATCCAATAGCCCAAAGACCGCATCGTAGATTTGTTTCCTCAATCAATTATAAAACTAGAAAAAAAAATATCCATAAAACATGTTCAAAGGGGGGGGGGGGGGGGGGGGGGGGGGGGGGGGGGGGGGGGGGGGGGGGGGGGGGGGGGGGGGGGGGGGGGGGGGGGGGGGGGGGGGGGGGGGGGGGGGGGGGGGGGGGGGGGGGGGGGGGGGGGGGGGGGGGGGGGGGGGGGGGGGGGGGGGGGGGGGGGGGGGGGGGGGGGGGGGGGGGGGGGGGGGGGGGGGGGGGGGGGGGGGGGGGGGGGGGGGGGGGGGGGGGGGGGGGGGGGGGGGGGGGGGGGGGGGGGGGGGGGGGGGGGGGGGGGGGGGGGGGGGGGGGGGGGGGGGGGGGGGGGGGGGGGGGGGGGGGGGGGGGGGGGGGGGGGGGGGGGGGGGGGGGGGGGGGGGGGGGGGGGGGGGGGGGGGGGGGGGGGGGGGGGGGGGGGGGGGGGGGGGGGGGGGGGGGGGGGGGGGGGGGGGGGGGGGGGGGGGGGGGGGGGGGGGGGGGGGGGGGGGGGGGGGGGGGGGGGGGGGGGGGGGGGGGGGGGGGGGGGGGGGGGGGGGGGGGGGGGGGGGGGGGGGGGGGGGGGGGGGGGGGGGGGGGGGGGGGGGGGGGGGGGGGGGGGGGGGGGGGGGGGGGGGGGGGGGGGGGGGGGGGGGGGGGGGGGGGGGGGGGGGGGGGGGGGGGGGGGGGGGGGGGGGGGGGGGGGGGGGGGGGGGGGGGGGGGGGGGGGGGGGGGGGGGGGGGGGGGGGGGGGGGGGGGGGGGGGGGGGGGGGGGGGGGGGGGGGGGGGGGGGGGGGGGGGGGGGGGGGGGGGGGGGGGGGGGGGGGGGGGGGGGGGGGGGGGGGGGGGGGGGGGGGGGGGGGGGGGGGGGGGGGGGGGGGGGGGGGGGGGGGGGGGGGGGGGGGGGGGGGGGGGGGGGGGGGGGGGGGGGGGGGGGGGGGGGGGGGGGGGGGGGGGGGGGGGGGGGGGGGGGGGGGGGGGGGGGGGGGGGGGGGGGGGGGGGGGGGGGGGGGGGGGGGGGGGGGGGGGGGGGGGGGGGGGGGGGGGGGGGGGGGGGGGGGGGGGGGGGGGGGGGGGGGGGGGGGGGGGGGGGGGGGGGGGGGGGGGGGGGGGGGGGGGGGGGGGGGGGGGGGGGGGGGGGGGGGGGGGGGGGGGGGGGGGGGGGGGGGGGGGGGGGGGGGGGGGGGGGGGGGGGGGGGGGGGGGGGGGTGGGCGTACGAGTGACTCCTGATTGGTCAACACCCATCTCCCACGGATCAACGATTCTCTTGAGCAAATCCCAGCCGTCCGCTCCTATCCATGGGTAGGGGTTTCTCTCGCTTTGTCCAAGAAAATTTAATTTTTGGTTGGCGTACTCTAGTATGGGGCTGCATTAGGAAGGTAAACGTGTATTCGTTTCCAACAGAAAAAGCAAGGCCATTTGTTGGGTTTCGTGTGGGCGAAACACTTGAGAGCATGGCACGAGAGTAGTCATTTTTTCAGTGTTGTGCCCTTCAGGCGTAATTTATAATTTGGTAAAACCCTCTTCTTAATTAATGAAACGAGTCAAAGCTTTGCTTTAGATTTAAACTAAGTATGCCTGACAGGCAAGCATGGGTGATGTTAAAAATGAAGAATTTGATAGCAGGGTATGACTATTGGTGCAGTGTCGCGAGGCTTGATTATTGACGACTCATTTCAATGTGCATACTTGTTCGACATAACATATCATTTGGTGAAAAGTAGATCAGAACATGATTTTGACTTTTGCTTGCATTGCTCTCATAGGTAAACAAATCTCTGTGCAATCAGGAAGGAAGGGTTATTACTTTGGAGTTTGAAAATTTTCAACTGGTGAATGCTTATGTCCCAAATTCTGGTCATGGTTTATGTAGACTGATATGATCGATATGCCCTTTTCATTCTTATCGTTGTTGTATGTTTTATTCTCATTGCTCTTCACTTCGGTTTACAGGGTTGATAATTGTGATCCATATTTCAGTGACTTCCCAAACTTTCACTTGATGTGCAGAGTAAACGATATTGTTAATAAAAATAAACATCAAATGTCAGAGTTGTCATTTGTATTACATTGCATCTGATTAGCATGAAACAGTTTAGGTTGTTCAAAAATTCACTTATCAGTGCACAAGTTCTTTTTTTTATTTGACAGACCGTCCATTGTTTTTAGCATGGGAAGTTCCTTACTAAACACAGTTTTTCAGGCCAAAACAGACTATGCAAGTTTCACCATTGAAGAGAGGTAAACATTCGGAGTAAACTTTGATATGAGCTTTTTCTATGCACCAAAATGGAAACTACAATTGGACGGCAAGGAGCTTATATCAGCAGTTTATATACTCCAAAATTGCAGTGTCTACCTTCCCCAAATGATAAATCATGGTTTTGTAATCTAGGAAAAAAATATTGTCCAAAGAATTGAGTTACAGTGCATGTATTTGCGAAAACAAGAAACCTGATTATTATTTTCTGAAAAAATAGTGCAATGAATGATTGCTTCTTTTTATTTTCTGTCGAAATAAAAGCTGAGCTTGTTGTCCATTTAAGAAGTTAGCGATTGGATAACTTTCCTGTATGAGGATCTGTCATTGGTAGGGTTCATGATTTGTACGTTCTCCCAGATATATGTCCTAATTTATGTAGATGCACATGCTCATTGAACTTTTGGAATGAATGGATTCTTTACCAGGGCTTCCTTCTGCAATGGGGTTTTCCCCATTGAGCCACACCATGATCATAATTTATAGATTATTAAGCCTGGAGCCTGTAGAGACGGTAGATGCACATGCTGCGCGCTGGAGCCTGTAGAGACGGCTTGATTCGGCCGGCCGGCTGTGTCTTTCTTGTCTTGAGCACTACGTAACTCATCTAGTCAAGCCTCACTACTCAATTCACCTTATTATTATATATATCACCCTTTTCCCCCTTTGAGCCAACGCACCAAGCGATTATTTCATCATTTTTTTTTTTGCCGGAGGAAAGTCAGGTCGCTCTGCCTGTCTTTTCTTTTTTCCATCCAACCCCAGAAACATCATATTCTTGCAGCCAAGGCCCTACCATTTTGCACCCAACACCCTAAACCTTTGGTTTCCTTACAAACAAGGACGAAATTTCGACAAGTCGCCGGGGTTTCGGCCGGAAATTTCGGCAGCATAACGCGTCTAAAAGAAACGCATCCGCGACGGCAAGCAACCCACACGAGGCCAAAACCAATTCCTCCTGCTACAAAGGAAAGCGTGTATTAACAACACATGACTGAAACCCGATCTATCTCTAGCCACAAGCTAGCTTCTCATTTTGCCCTCGAAAGGCATCCCAATCTTCTTCTCTCTCTTTTTCTTGAACCCAAAAAAGAAGGTTCGCAAGAATGCCGATCAACCGCTCATGCTGCTATCATGTCCCAGAAAACTCGCTCGCTAGCTGAGCCAAAAAAATTTCACTTTGGCACTTCCTTTTCCTAGGATAAGGAGTGTATGTACGTACATCACGATTTCTCGAAACCTCACTTGTCATGACTAGGTTCATTATTTATTCATGAGACTAGAGTGGCACTTATTTGTTACCGCTCCATATGATTTTGAATCTCTGCTATGCCATGCTAGGTGTCATATAAATTAATCCAGTCTAGTATTCAGAAACTTGTTTTTTAGCAACTAAGTATTCAGTGACTATTACTAGCTATTGCGAATACGTTTAATCCGTAGATGCTCTCTCCAAACAAAAACAGACCTGCATCTGTTTCCTCCTAGTACTAATTAAAGATGCTCAACATGCGTGCACTAAATAGCATTTTTATATAAATCAGATTAGAGAAGACAACAGAGGTACCAGAAATTGTAGCACTTGTAGAAATACTCATCAATGCCTTCCTAGATGGATTGATTGATACATACATGTGTGAAAAGCAAATTGATACTACCAAACAAGCAGCAGGTTACTTAAAACCGCAGACTTTTCTCTATATAAAATTCTACATGCCAAAGCTTGACGCCAAATAACATACTTGATTGAATACTATCTAGTCCAGACATGCATGCATGCTTCCTAGCAATAATACTAGCGCATTCGGATCAACCGATCAAGTGCAAAATCATGTTCCACAAAACTAGTGGTATGTTTGTAAATATGCTACCTTGTGGTTTGCCTGTTCAGAAAATTTTGTGACCACGAGCAATAGGACATGATTCACCGGTACAATTATCTCACTGAATCTTGTACTAAAGCCAGCGTATGATTTCCTACGAGACAAGGCTATTGGCTCAATTTTGCATACTACTGGAAAAATCAAATCAAGACAATCAACTTTACGAAACAAAGGAAGCATGTATAACTTTTTAGTACCTTTGCTTGGATGGAATCATGTGGATCTTCTGAATCAAACGGCCCCCCCCCCCCCCCCCCCCCCCCCCCCCCCCCCCCCCCCCCCCCCCCCCCCCCCCCCCCCCCCCCCCCCCCCCCCCCCCCCCCCCCCCCCCCCCCCCCCCCCCCCCCCCCCCCCCCCCCCCCCCCCCCCCCCCCCCCCCCCCCCCCCCCCCCCCCCCCCCCCCCCCCCCCCCCCCCCCCCCCCCCCCCCCCCCCCCCCCCCCCCCCCCCCCCCCCCCCCCCCCCCCCCCCCCCCCCCCCCCCCCCCCCCCCCCCCCCCCCCCCCCCCCCCCCCCCCCCCCCCCCCCCCCCCCCCCCCCCCCCCCCCCCCCCCCCCCCCCCCCCCCCCCCCCCCCCCCCCCCCCCCCCCCCCCCCCCCCCCCCCCCCCCCCCCCCCCCCCCCCCCCCCCCCCCCCCCCCCCCCCCCCCCCCCCCCCCCCCCCCCCCCCCCCCCCCCCCCCCCCCCCCCCCCCCCCCCCCCCCCCCCCCCCCCCCCCCCCCCCCCCCCCCCCCCCCCCCCCCCCCCCCCCCCCCCCCCCCCCCCCCCCCCCCCCCCCCCCCCCCCCCCCCCCCCCCCCCCCCCCCCCCCCCCCCCCCCCCCCCCCCCCCCCCCCCCCCCCCCCCCCCCCCCCCCCCCCCCCCCCCCCCCCCCCCCCCCCCCCCCCCCCCCCCCCCCCCCCCCCCCCCCCCCCCCCCCCCCCCCCCCCCCCCCCCCCCCCCCCCCCCCCCCCCCCCCCCCCCCCCCCCCCCCCCCCCCCCCCCCCCCCCCCCCCCCCCCCCCCCCCCCCCCCCCCCCCCCCCCCCCCCCCCCCCCCCCCCCCCCCCCCCCCCCCCCCCCCCCCCCCCCCCCCCCCCCCCCCCCCCCCCCCCCCCCCCCCCCCCCCCCCCCCCCCCCCCCCCCCCCCCCCCCCCCCCCCCCCCCCCCCCCCCCCCCCCCCCCCCCCCCCCCCCCCCCCCCCCCCCCCCCCCCCCCCCCCCCCCCCCCCCCCCCCCCCCCCCCCCCCCCCCCCCCCCCCCCCCCCCCCCCCCCCCCCCCCCCCCCCCCCCCCCCCCCCCCCCCCCCCCCCCCCCCCCCCCCCCCCCCCCCCCCCCCCCCCCCCCCCCCCCCCCCCCCCCCCCCCCCCCCCCCCCCCCCCCCCCCCCCCCCCCCCCCCCCCCCCCCCCCCCCCCCCCCCCCCCCCCCCCCCCCCCCCCCCCCCCCCCCCCCCCCCCCCCCCCCCCCCCCCCCCCCCCCCCCCCCCCCCCCCCCCCCCCCCCCCCCCCCCCCCCCCCCCCCCCCCCCCCCCCCCCCCCCCCCCCCCCCCCCCCCCCCCCCCCCCCCCCCCCCCCCCCCCCCCCCCCCCCCTTGTGAAAAGGAATTCTTCAAGACCAAGATATTAGAAGCTTCAGAAATGACATATTAATGCATTATTCTCCCATTAAAGTTTTGGGATGGTTGTATTTTCTCGCCTCCTTGGAGGAGCGAGGCAGCATGCATGGGATGAGGCGTCCGCGGAGAGACATGGAATGGTGGCGGAGCCAGAGTTGAGAAGCGGCGGAGAGGGAGAAAGAAGACAACACCTTATATTGTTGCGCGTGGTTATTTCATGCCAACTTAGTGATAAACAGTGAGTGTTGGATTGACTAGTGTGACACTGGGTCTGGTTCCCAAAAAAAGAAAGAGATGGGCGTATAAACGAGTGAGAATGTGAGATGCAGCACCCAGCTAGTCCAGGCAGACGTGAGGCTAGCTAGCTGCTCCAGCCAGGAGGCTAGCTCACTGGTGATCATCAAATCCCTACCTACTTGGAAAGGTGCGGCTGGGCGAACCGGACGAAGAAGCGTTGGTGAGCGGGGGTCGTACGTACGCGCACCGACCGTTAAGTCGTGCTTGCCACGGAGGCCGGCGCTCTTGAGCCGATCCCTGACAGCCGGGCAACTCTCCACGTCTCCATGTTTGCGGACGACGCCATGCTTTTCCTCAAGCCCGAGAAGAAGCAAATGCTCGTGGTGCGTGACATCCTCGTGGTGCGTGACATGCTCGTGGTGCGTTTCTGGACCGACGCGTGGGGCGACGAGCCGCCGCCGTGCCATGTTTGGCCGGAGCTCTTCAACGCATCAAGGAGGAAGAACAGGAGTTTGCATGGCGCGCTGCATGAGGGCACGTGGATCTACGCGGGAGAGTGAGCACCGCCCTTCTGCCGGACTTTGTCAACCTGCGTGCGTGCGGTGGCGATTTCACTTACGCCTGGCCAGGCCGACGGGTTCCGGTGGCGCAACGCCTCCGGTATCTTCTCCACCTCTGACGCAACTACTAATAACAAAGGGAACGTTTCCTTCCTTCCATCCGAGCGCGCATCGCATTCGCATGCACGCAGCGCAAAGGAGACAGCTGTGTTGACCAAGGATTGACTAACGAGCGTATCGATTGAATTGTATTGTATGCTGCGCGCTGGAGCCTGTAGAGATGGCTTGATTCGGCCGGCCGGCTGTGTCTTTCTTGTCTTGAGCACTACGTAACTCATCTAGTCAAGCCTCACTACTCAGTTCACCTTATTATTATATATATCACCCTTTTTCCCCCTTTGAGCCAACGCACCAAGCGATTATTTCATGGGTTTTTTTTTTGTTTGCCGGAGGAAAGTCAGGTCGCTCAGCCTGTCTTTTCTTTTTCCATCCAACCCCAGAAACATCATATTCTTGCAGCCAAGGCCCTACCATTTTGCACCGAACACCCTAAACCTTTCGTTTCCTCACAAACAAGGACGAAATTTCGACAAGTCGCCGAGATTTCGGCCGGAAATTTCGGCAGCATAACGCGTCTAAAAGAAACGCATCCGCGAGGGGGGGGGGGGGGGGGGGGGGGGGGGGGGGGGGGGGGGGGGGGGGGGGGGGGGGGGGGGGGGGGGGGGGGGGGGGGGGGGGGGGGGGGGGGGGGGGGGGGGGGGGGGGGGGGGGGGGGGGGGGGGGGGGGGGGGGGGGGGGGGGGGGGGGGGGGGGGGGGGGGGGGGGGGGGGGGGGGGGGGGGGGGGGGGGGGGGGGGGGGGGGGGGGGGGGGGGGGGGGGGGGGGGGGGGGGGGGGGGGGGGGGGGGGGGGGGGGGGGGGGGGGGGGGGGGGGGGGGGGGGGGGGGGGGGGGGGGGGGGGGGGGGGGGGGGGGGGGGGGGGGGGGGGGGGGGGGGGGGGGGGGGGGGGGGGGGGGGGGGGGGGGGGGGGGGGGGGGGGGGGGGGGGGGGGGGGGGGGGGGGGGGGGGGGGGGGGGGGGGGGGGGGGGGGGGGGGGGGGGGGGGGGGGGGGGGGGGGGGGGGGGGGGGGGGGGGGGGGGGGGGGGGGGGGGGGGGGGGGGGGGGGGGGGGGGGGGGGGGGGGGGGGGGGGGGGGGGGGGGGGGGGGGGGGGGGGGGGGGGGGGGGGGGGGGGGGGGGGGGGGGGGGGGGGGGGGGGGGGGGGGGGGGGGGGGGGGGGGGGGGGGGGGGGGGGGGGGGGGGGGGGGGGGGGGGGGGGGGGGGGGGGGGGGGGGGGGGGGGGGGGGGGGGGGGGGGGGGGGGGGGGGGGGGGGGGGGGGGGGGGGGGGGGGGGGGGGGGGGGGGGGGGGGGGGGGGGGGGGGGGGGGGGGGGGGGGGGGGGGGGGGGGGGGGGGGGGGGGGGGGGGGGGGGGGGGGGGGGGGGGGGGGGGGGGGGGGGGGGGGGGGGGGGGGGGGGGGGGGGGGGGGGGGGGGGGGGGGGGGGGGGGGGGGGGGGGGGGGGGGGGGGGGGGGGGGGGGGGGGGGGGGGGGGGGGGGGGGGGGGGGGGGGGGGGGGGGGGGGGGGGGGGGGGGGGGGGGGGGGGGGGGGGGGGGGGGGGGGGGGGGGGGGGGGGGGGGGGGGGGGGGGGGGGGGGGGGGGGGGGGGGGGGGGGGGGGGGGGGGGGGGGGGGGGGGGGGGGGGGGGGGGGGGGGGGGGGGGGGGGGGGGGGGGGGGGGGGGGGGGGGGGGGGGGGGGGGGGGGGGGGGGGGGGGGGGGGGGGGGGGGGGGGGGGGGGGGGGGGGGGGGGGGGGGGGGGGGGGGGGGGGGGGGGGGGGGGGGGGGGGGGGGGGGGGGGGGGGGGGGGGGGGGGGGGGGGGGGGGGGGGGGGGGGGGGGGGGGGGGGGGGGGGGGGGGGGGGGGGGGGGGGGGGGGGGGGGGGGGGGGGGGGGGGGGGGGGGGGGGGGGGGGGGGGGGGGGGGGGGGGGGGGGGGGGGGGGGGGGGGGGGGGGGGGGGGGGGGGGGGGGGGGGGGGGGGGGGGGGGGGGGGGGGGGGGGGGGGGGGGGGGGGGGGGGGGGGGGGGGGGGGGGGGGGGGGGGGGGGGGGGGGGGGGGGGGGGGGGGGGGGGGGGGGGGGGGGGGGGGGGGGGGGGGGGGGGGGGGGGGGGGGGGGGGGGGGGGGGGGGGGGGGGGGGGGGGGGGGGGGGGGGGGGGGGGGGGGGGGGGGGGGGGGGGGGGGGGGGGGGGGGGGGGGGGGGGGGGGGGGGGGGGGGGGGGGGGGGGGGGGGGGGGGGGGGGGGGGGGGGGGGGGGGGGGGGGGGGGGGGGGGGGGGGGGGGGGGGGGGGGGGGGGGGGGGGGGGGGGGGGGGGGGGGGGGGGGGGGGGGGGGGGGGGGGGGGGGGGGGGGGGGGGGGGGGGGGGGGGGGGGGGGGGGGGGGGGGGGGGGGGGGGGGGGGGGGGGGGGGGGGGGGGGGGGGGGGGGGGGGGGGGGGGGGGGGGGGGGGGGGGGGGGGGGGGGGGGGGGGGGGGGGGGGGGGGGGGGGGGGGGGGGGGGGGGGGGGGGGGGGGGGGGGGGGGGGGGGGGGGGGGGGGGGGGGGGGGGGGGGGGGGGGGGGGGGGGGGGGGGGGGGGGGGGGGGGGGGGGGGGGGGGGGGGGGGGGGGGGGGGGGGGGGGGGGGGGGGGGGGGGGGGGGGGGGGGGGGGGGGGGGGGGGGGGGGGGGGGGGGGGGGGGGGGGGGGGGGGGGGGGGGGGGGGGGGGGGGGGGGGGGGGGGGGGGGGGGGGGGGGGGGGGGGGGGGGGGGGGGGGGGGGGGGGGGGGGGGGGGGGGGGGGGGGGGGGGGGGGGGGGGGGGGGGGGGGGGGGGGGGGGGGGGGGGGGGGGGGGGGGGGGGGGGGGGGGGGGGGGGGGGGGGGGGGGGGGGGGGGGGGGGGGGGGGGGGGGGGGGGGGGGGGGGGGGGGGGGGGGGGGGGGGGGGGGGGGGGGGGGGGGGGGGGGGGGGGGGGGGGGGGGGGGGGGGGGGGGGGGGGGGGGGGGGGGGGGGGGGGGGGGGGGGGGGGGGGGGGGGGGGGGGGGGGGGGGGGGGGGGGGGGGGGGGGGGGGGGGGGGGGGGGGGGGGGGGGGGGGGGGGGGGGGGGGGGGGGGGGGGGGGGGGGGGGGGGGGGGGGGGGGGGGGGGGGGGGGGGGGGGGGGGGGGGGGGGGGGGGGGGGGGGGGGGGGGGGGGGGGGGGGGGGGGGGGGGGGGGGGGGGGGGGGGGGGGGGGGGGGGGGGGGGGGGGGGGGGGGGGGGGGGGGGGGGGGGGGGTGGCCGTTTGATTCAGAAGATCCACATGATTCCATCCAAGCAAAGGTACTAAAAAGTTATACATGCTTCCTTTGTTTGGTAAAGTTGATTGTCTTGATTTGATTTTTCCAGTAGTATGCTAAATTGAGCCAATATCCTTGTCTCGTAGGAAATCATACAGTGGTTTCAGTACAAGATTCAATGAGATAATTGTACCGGTGAATCATGTCCTATTGCTCGTGGTCACAAAAATTTCTGAACAAGCAAACCACAAGGTAGCATATTTACAAACATACCACTAGTTTTGTGGAACATGATTTGCACTTGATCGGTTGATCCGAATGCTCTAGTATTATTGCTAGGAAGCATGCATGTCTAGACTAGATAGTATTCAATCAAGTATGTTATCTGGTGTCAAGATTTGGCATGTAGAATTTTATATAGAGAAAAGTCTCTGGTTTTAAGTAACCTGCTGCTTGTTTGGTAGTGCCAATTTGCTTTTCACACATGTATGTATCAATCAGTCCATCCATCTAGGAAGGCATTGATGAGTATTTCTGCTTTCTGTTATGTACTACAAGTGCTCCAATTTCTCGTACCTTTGTTGTCTTCTCTAATCTGATATATAAATCTATTTAGTGCACGCATGTTGAGCATCTTTAATTAGTACTAGGAGGAAACAGATGCAGGTCTGGTTTTGTTTGGAGAGAGCATCTACGGATTAAACCTATTCGCAATAGCTAGTAATAGTCACTGAATACTAGTTGCTAAAAAAAAGGTTACTGGATTAATTTATATGACACCTAGCATGGCATAGTAGAGATTCAAAATCATATGGAGCAGTAACAAATAAGTGCCACTCTAGTAACAAACAAGTGAGGTTTCGAGAAATCATGATGCACGTACATACATTAGTTATCCAAGGAAAAGGAAGTGCCAAAGTGAAGAGATTTTGGCTCGGCTAGCGAGCGAGTTTTCTGGGACATGATAGCAGCATGAGCGGTTGATCGGCATTCTTGCGAACCTTCTTTTTTGGGTTCTCAAAAAAAAAGAGAGAGAGAAGAAGATTGGGATGCCTTTTTGAGGGCAAAATGAGAAGCTAGCTTGTGGCTAGAGACAGATCGGGTTTCAGTCATATGTTGTTAATCCACCCTTTCCTTTGTAGCAGGAGGAATTGGTTTTGGCCTCGTGTGGGTTGCTTGCCGGGGGGGGGGGGGGGGGGGGGGGGGGGGGGGGGGGGGGGGGGGGGGGGGGGGGGGGGGGGGGGGGGGGGGGGGGGGGGGGGGGGGGGGGGGGGGGGGGGGGGGGGGGGGGGGGGGGGGGGGGGGGGGGGGGGGGGGGGGGGGGGGGGGGGGGGGGGGGGGGGGGGGGGGGGGGGGGGGGGGGGGGGGGGGGGGGGGGGGGGGGGGGGGGGGGGGGGGGGGGGGGGGGGGGGGGGGGGGGGGGGGGGGGGGGGGGGGGGGGGGGGGGGGGGGGGGGGGGGGGGGGGGGGGGGGGGGGGGGGGGGGGGGGGGGGGGGGGGGGGGGGGGGGGGGGGGGGGGGGGGGGGGGGGGGGGGGGGGGGGGGGGGGGGGGGGGGGGGGGGGGGGGGGGGGGGGGGGGGGGGGGGGGGGGGGGGGGGGGGGGGGGGGGGGGGGGGGGGGGGGGGGGGGGGGGGGGGGGGGGGGGGGGGGGGGGGGGGGGGGGGGGGGGGGGGGGGGGGGGGGGGGGGGGGGGGGGGGGGGGGGGGGGGGGGGGGGGGGGGGGGGGGGGGGGGGGGGGGGGGGGGGGGGGGGGGGGGGGGGGGGGGGGGGGGGGGGGGGGGGGGGGGGGGGGGGGGGGGGGGGGGGGGGGGGGGGGGGGGGGGGGGGGGGGGGGGGGGGGGGGGGGGGGGGGGGGGGGGGGGGGGGGGGGGGGGGGGGGGGGGGGGGGGGGGGGGGGGGGGGGGGGGGGGGGGGGGGGGGGGGGGGGGGGGGGGGGGGGGGGGGGGGGGGGGGGGGGGGGGGGGGGGGGGGGGGGGGGGGGGGGGGGGGGGGGGGGGGGGGGGGGGGGGGGGGGGGGGGGGGGGGGGGGGGGGGGGGGGGGGGGGGGGGGGGGGGGGGGGGGGGGGGGGGGGGGGGGGGGGGGGGGGGGGGGGGGGGGGGGGGGGGGGGGGGGGGGGGGGGGGGGGGGGGGGGGGGGGGGGGGGGGGGGGGGGGGGGGGGGGGGGGGGGGGGGGGGGGGGGGGGGGGGGGGGGGGGGGGGGGGGGGGGGGGGGGGGGGGGGGGGGGGGGGGGGGGGGGGGGGGGGGGGGGGGGGGGGGGGGGGGGGGGGGGGGGGGGGGGGGGGGGGGGGGGGGGGGGGGGGGGGGGGGGGGGGGGGGGGGGGGGGGGGGGGGGGGGGGGGGGGGGGGGGGGGGGGGGGGGGGGGGGGGGGGGGGGGGGGGGGGGGGGGGGGGGGGGGGGGGGGGGGGGGGGGGGGGGGGGGGGGGGGGGGGGGGGGGGGGGGGGGGGGGGGGGGGGGGGGGGGGGGGGGGGGGGGGGGGGGGGGGGGGGGGGGGGGGGGGGGGGGGGGGGGGGGGGGGGGGGGGGGGGGGGGGGGGGGGGGGGGGGGGGGGGGGGGGGGGGGGGGGGGGGGGGGGGGGGGGGGGGGGGGGGGGGGGGGGGGGGGGGGGGGGGGGGGGGGGGGGGGGGGGGGGGGGGGGGGGGGGGGGGGGGGGGGGGGGGGGGGGGGGGGGGGGGGGGGGGGGGGGGGGGGGGGGGGGGGGGGGGGGGGGGGGGGGGGGGGGGGGGGGGGGGGGGGGGGGGGGGGGGGGGGGGGGGGGGGGGGGGGGGGGGGGGGGGGGGGGGGGGGGGGGGGGGGGGGGGGGGGGGGGGGGGGGGGGGGGGGGGGGGGGGGGGGGGGGGGGGGGGGGGGGGGGGGGGGGGGGGGGGGGGGGGGGGGGGGGGGGGGGGGGGGGGGGGGGGGGGGGGGGGGGGGGGGGGGGGGGGGGGGGGGGGGGGGGGGGGGGGGGGGGGGGGGGGGGGGGGGGGGGGGGGGGGGGGGGGGGGGGGGGCGGGCATGCACCCCATGGCCACCGGCCGCCAGAGCACCACCCCGAAGGAGTAGCCGTGCGTGGAAGCGCGGGAGGCGCTGAGAGGAGCCACCAGAGGACAATCTTTTTTGGTCGGACAAAGAGACGCCGCCAGATTTTTCCGTTAGAAGTTTTGTAAGAAATCTGGAAGCAGAAATCACAACTAACTTATTAGGTCACTAGATAATGGTGAGACGTTTGTATCTCAAAGCATATATATCTTATTATGATAAAGAGCTGAGCCTGAAGGGATAAAGTCTGGGCATATTATAGAAGTTTTGTGAAAAATCTGGAAGCAGAAATCACAACTAACTTATTAGGTCACTAGATAATGCTGAGACGTTTGTATCTCGAAGCATATAAAAACGATATCTTATTACGGTAAAGAGCTGAGCCAGAAGGGATAAAGTCTGGGCATATTACAGAATGGTTCTATGGCATGATACAGGAAATGTAACGTGACTTCAATTCAAATATGTTCACCAATGAATCCAAAACACTATTATATTTTGGACATATGAACCACAACTATTGAAGATTCAGTAATTTTTTATTCCATATTCATAAAGAGAATAAATTAATTAATTAATTAGCTAAATGCAAGCTGGGATAAAATGTAAATTTGATAGCTCAAACGAATTTATATAAAGTGTTTTATCACCTAGTAAGTGCACCGGTACATGACTAAATTGATAGTTCATCAACGCTGAACCTCCTAGATATATGTCGGAACTAGTGCAACTAAATTAGCAACACAGTGGGGGGGGGGGGGGGGGGGGGGGGGGGGGGGGGGGGGGGGGGGGGGGGGGGGGGGGGGGGGGGGGGGGGGGGGGGGGGGGGGGGGGGGGGGGGGGGGGGGGGGGGGGGGGGGGGGGGGGGGGGGGGGGGGGGGGGGGGGGGGGGGGGGGGGGGGGGGGGGGGGGGGGGGGGGGGGGGGGGGGGGGGGGGGGGGGGGGGGGGGGGGGGGGGGGGGGGGGGGGGGGGGGGGGGGGGGGGGGGGGGGGGGGGGGGGGGGGGGGGGGGGGGGGGGGGGGGGGGGGGGGGGGGGGGGGGGGGGGGGGGGGGGGGGGGGGGGGGGGGGGGGGGGGGGGGGGGGGGGGGGGGGGGGGGGGGGGGGGGGGGGGGGGGGGGGGGGGGGGGGGGGGGGGGGGGGGGGGGGGGGGGGGGGGGGGGGGGGGGGGGGGGGGGGGGGGGGGGGGGGGGGGGGGGGGGGGGGGGGGGGGGGGGGGGGGGGGGGGGGGGGGGGGGGGGGGGGGGGGGGGGGGGGGGGGGGGGGGGGGGGGGGGGGGGGGGGGGGGGGGGGGGGGGGGGGGGGGGGGGGGGGGGGGGGGGGGGGGGGGGGGGGGGGGGGGGGGGGGGGGGGGGGGGGGGGGGGGGGGGGGGGGGGGGGGGGGGGGGGGGGGGGGGGGGGGGGGGGGGGGGGGGGGGGGGGGGGGGGGGGGGGGGGGGGGGGGGGGGGGGGGGGGGGGGGGGGGGGGGGGGGGGGGGGGGGGGGGGGGGGGGGGGGGGGGGGGGGGGGGGGGGGGGGGGGGGGGGGGGGGGGGGGGGGGGGGGGGGGGGGGGGGGGGGGGGGGGGGGGGGGGGGGGGGGGGGGGGGGGGGGGGGGGGGGGGGGGGGGGGGGGGGGGGGGGGGGGGGGGGGGGGGGGGGGGGGGGGGGGGGGGGGGGGGGGGGGGGGGGGGGGGGGGGGGGGGGGGGGGGGGGGGGGGGGGGGGGGGGGGGGGGGGGGGGGGGGGGGGGGGGGGGGGGGGGGGGGGGGGGGGGGGGGGGGGGGGGGGGGGGGGGGGGGGGGGGGGGGGGGGGGGGGGGGGGGGGGGGGGGGGGGGGGGGGGGGGGGGGGGGGGGGGGGGGGGGGGGGGGGGGGGGGGGGGGGGGGGGGGGGGGGGGGGGGGGGGGGGGGGGGGGGGGGGGGGGGGGGGGGGGGGGGGGGGGGGGGGGGGGGGGGGGGGGGGGGGGGGGGGGGGGGGGGGGGGGGGGGGGGGGGGGGGGGGGGGGGGGGGGGGGGGGGGGGGGGGGGGGGGGGGGGGGGGGGGGGGGGGGGGGGGGGGGGGGGGGGGGGGGGGGGGGGGGGGGGGGGGGGGGGGGGGGGGGGGGGGGGGGGGGGGGGGGGGGGGGGGGGGGGGGGGGGGGGGGGGGGGGGGGGGGGGGGGGGGGGGGGGGGGGGGGGGGGGGGGGGGGGGGGGGGGGGGGGGGGGGGGGGGGGGGGGGGGGGGGGGGGGGGGGGGGGGGGGGGGGGGGGGGGGGGGGGGGGGGGGGGGGGGGGGGGGGGGGGGGGGGGGGGGGGGGGGGGGGGGGGGGGGGGGGGGGGGGGGGGGGGGGGGGGGGGGGGGGGGGGGGGGGGGGGGGGGGGGGGGGGGGGGGGGGGGGGGGGGGGGGGGGGGGGGGGGGGGGGGGGGGGGGGGGGGGGGGGGGGGGGGGGGGGGGGGGGGGGGGGGGGGGGGGGGGGGGGGGGGGGGGGGGGGGGGGGGGGGGGGGGGGGGGGGGGGGGGGGGGGGGGGGGGGGGGGGGGGGGGGGGGGGGGGGGGGGGGGGGGGGGGGGGGGGGGGGGGGGGGGGGGGGGGGGGGGGGGGGGGGGGGGGGGGGGGGGGGGGGGGGGGGGGGGGGGGGGGGGGGGGGGGGGGGGGGGGGGGGGGGGGGGGGGGGGGGGGGGGGGGGGGGGGGGGGGGGGGGGGGGGGGGGGGGGGGGGGGGGGGGGGGGGGGGGGGGGGGGGGGGGGGGGGGGGGGGGGGGGGGGGGGGGGGGGGGGGGGGGGGGGGGGGGGGGGGGGGGGGGGGGGGGGGGGGGGGGGGGGGGGGGGGGGGGGGGGGGGGGGGGGGGGGGGGGGGGGGGGGGGGGGGGGGGGGGGGGGGGGGGGGGGGGGGGGGGGGGGGGGGGGGGGGGGGGGGGGGGGGGGGGGGGGGGGGGGGGGGGGGGGGGGGGGGGGGGGGGGGGGGGGGGGGGGGGGGGGGGGGGGGGGGGGGGGGGGGGGGGGGGGGGGGGGGGGGGGGGGGGGGGGGGGGGGGGGGGGGGGGGGGGGGGGGGGGGGGGGGGGGGGGGGGGGGGGGGGGGGGGGGGGGGGGGGGGGGGGGGGGGGGGGGGGGGGGGGGGGGGGGGGGGGGGGGGGGGGGGGGGGGGGGGGGGGGGGGGGGGGGGGGGGGGGGGGGGGGGGGGGGGGGGGGGGGGGGGGGGGGGGGGGGGGGGGGGGGGGGGGGGGGGGGGGGGGGGGGGGGGGGGGGGGGGGGGGGGGGGGGGGGGGGGGGGGGGGGGGGGGGGGGGGGGGGGGGGGGGGGGGGGGGGGGGGGGGGGGGGGGGGGGGGGGGGGGGGGGGGGGGGGGGGGGGGGGGGGGGGGGGGGGGGGGGGGGGGGGGGGGGGGGGGGGGGGGGGGGGGGGGGGGGGGGGGGGGGGGGGGGGGGGGGGGGGGGGGGGGGGGGGGGGGGGGGGGGGGGGGGGGGGGGGGGGGGGGGGGGGGGGGGGGGGGGGGGGGGGGGGGGGGGGGGGGGGGGGGGGGGGGGGGGGGGGGGGGGGGGGGGGGGGGGGGGGGGGGGGGGGGGGGGGGGGGGGGGGGGGGGGGGGGGGGGGGGGGGGGGGGGGGGGGGGGGGGGGGGGGGGGGGGGGGGGGGGGGGGGGGGGGGGGGGGGGGGGGGGGGGGGGGGGGGGGGGGGGGGGGGGGGGGGGGGGGGGGGGGGGGGGGGGGGGGGGGGGGGGGGGGGGGGGGGGGGGGGGGGGGGGGGGGGGGGGGGGGGGGGGGGGGGGGGGGGGGGGGGGGGGGGGGGGGGGGGGGGGGGGGGGGGGGGGGGGGGGGGGGGGGGGGGGGGGGGGGGGGGGGGGGGGGGGGGGGGGGGGGGGGGGGGGGGGGGGGGGGGGGGGGGGGGGGGGGGGGGGGGGGGGGGGGGGGGGGGGGGGGGGGGGGGGGGGGGGGGGGGGGGGGGGGGGGGGGGGGGGGGGGGGGGGGGGGGGGGGGGGGGTCTGACGTATGGAAACAAATTACAATTTGTGTAAAAAGAAAAACAGAGTTGCTCCCACGCATGGAAACTACCTAACCTGGCGCTATTTTAGCGAGGGTAACTTAATTCTCTCGCCTTCCTCGTCCTAGAAACCAGGGAGGCACTTCCAAAAACCAAGGCCTCGCCTTTAATTGCTGCTATCGCTTCGCCTCCTCCGCCATTACTCCCATCCCTCGATCCCTCCACCCCTCTCGTTCGTTCCCATTGGCTCCCGCGCTCCTCACGCGGATCGCCCCCTATCCGACGTCCCTCGTTGCATCCTGCTCGCTCCATGCCGTACGCCGTATCCTCTATAAATGCCCATCCCTTTGCTACTGCCTCTGATTCTTCCCCTCGCGCCCCTCCTCCTTTCTCCTGATTATGTCAACACAAAACCAGTCCTTGACATGCTGTGTCCCTGGCCATACCCGCGGGTGGCTATTGCCCATCACTCGTCCCCAGTGTCAGGCTTGTTGGTTTGTCCCCCATCTCTCGTTTCTTGATCTAACCTCCTTCAAGAAAATCTTGGCGTGGTGTTGGTTAACCTGACAAGTGTTCTTGTTTTTGGGGGGGGGGGGGGGGGGGGGGGGGGGGGGGGGGGGGGGGGGGGGGGGGGGGGGGGGGGGGGGGGGGGGGGGGGGGGGGGGGGGGGGGGGGGGGGGGGGGGGGGGGGGGGGGGGGGGGGGGGGGGGGGGGGGGGGGGGGGGGGGGGGGGGGGGGGGGGGGGGGGGGGGGGGGGGGGGGGGGGGGGGGGGGGGGGGGGGGGGGGGGGGGGGGGGGGGGGGGGGGGGGGGGGGGGGGGGGGGGGGGGGGGGGGGGGGGGGGGGGGGGGGGGGGGGGGGGGGGGGGGGGGGGGGGGGGGGGGGGGGGGGGGGGGGGGGGGGGGGGGGGGGGGGGGGGGGGGGGGGGGGGGGGGGGGGGGGGGGGGGGGGGGGGGGGGGGGGGGGGGGGGGGGGGGGGGGGGGGGGGGGGGGGGGGGGGGGGGGGGGGGGGGGGGGGGGGGGGGGGGGGGGGGGGGGGGGGGGGGGGGGGGGGGGGGGGGGGGGGGGGGGGGGGGGGGGGGGGGGGGGGGGGGGGGGGGGGGGGGGGGGGGGGGGGGGGGGGGGGGGGGGGGGGGGGGGGGGGGGGGGGGGGGGGGGGGGGGGGGGGGGGGGGGGGGGGGGGGGGGGGGGGGGGGGGGGGGGGGGGGGGGGGGGGGGGGGGGGGGGGGGGGGGGGGGGGGGGGGGGGGGGGGGGGGGGGGGGGGGGGGGGGGGGGGGGGGGGGGGGGGGGGGGGGGGGGGGGGGGGGGGGGGGGGGGGGGGGGGGGGGGGGGGGGGGGGGGGGGGGGGGGGGGGGGGGGGGGGGGGGGGGGGGGGGGGGGGGGGGGGGGGGGGGGGGGGGGGGGGGGGGGGGGGGGGGGGGGGGGGGGGGGGGGGGGGGGGGGGGGGGGGGGGGGGGGGGGGGGGGGGGGGGGGGGGGGGGGGGGGGGGGGGGGGGGGGGGGGGGGGGGGGGGGGGGGGGGGGGGGGGGGGGGGGGGGGGGGGGGGGGGGGGGGGGGGGGGGGGGGGGGGGGGGGGGGGGGGGGGGGGGGGGGGGGGGGGGGGGGGGGGGGGGGGGGGGGGGGGGGGGGGGGGGGGGGGGGGGGGGGGGGGGGGGGGGGGGGGGGGGGGGGGGGGGGGGGGGGGGGGGGGGGGGGGGGGGGGGGGGGGGGGGGGGGGGGGGGGGGGGGGGGGGGGGGGGGGGGGGGGGGGGGGGGGGGGGGGGGGGGGGGGGGGGGGGGGGGGGGGGGGGGGGGGGGGGGGGGGGGGGGGGGGGGGGGGGGGGGGGGGGGGGGGGGGGGGGGGGGGGGGGGGGGGGGGGGGGGGGGGGGGGGGGGGGGGGGGGGGGGGGGGGGGGGGGGGGGGGGGGGGGGGGGGGGGGGGGGGGGGGGGGGGGGGGGGGGGGGGGGGGGGGGGGGGGGGGGGGGGGGGGGGGGGGGGGGGGGGGGGGGGGGGGGGGGGGGGGGGGGGGGGGGGGGGGGGGGGGGGGGGGGGGGGGGGGGGGGGGGGGGGGGGGGGGGGGGGGGGGGGGGGGGGGGGGGGGGGGGGGGGGGGGGGGGGGGGGGGGGGGGGGGGGGGGGGGGGGGGGGGGGGGGGGGGGGGGGGGGGGGGGGGGGGGGGGGGGGGGGGGGGGGGGGGGGGGGGGGGGGGGTGACTGAAACCCGATCTATCTCTAGCCACAAGCTAGCTTCTCATTTTGCCCTCAAAAAGGCATCCCAATCTTCTTCTCTCTCTCTCTTTTTTTTTTTTGAGAACCCAAAAAAGAAGGTTCGCAAGAATGCCGATCAACCGCTCATGCTGCTATCACGTCCCAGAAAACTCGCTCGCTGGCCGAGCCAAAATCTCTTCACTTTGGCACTTCCTTTTCCTTGGATAACTAATGTACGTACGTGCATCATGATTTCTCGAAACCTCACTTGTCATGACTAGGTTCATTATTTATTCATGAGACTAGAGTGGCACTTATTCGTCACCGCTCCATATGATTTTGAATCTCTGCTATGCCATGCTAGGTATCATATAAATTAATCCAGTCTAGTAGTATTTCCTAATTAATTACTACCGTAGCTATTGCGAACAGGTATAATCCCTAACTAATGCTCTCTCCAAACAAAAACAAACCTTGTCGTCTGCTTCCTCCTCCCCTAGTACTAATTAAGATGCTCAACATGCATGCGCTAAATAGATTTATATATTATAGATTAGACATGAGAACAAAGCTAAGAGAAATTGTAGCCCTTTTAGCTAGTGTATAATAGAAAACAGAAATACTCATCAGTGCCTTCCTAGATGATTGATGGATGGATGGATGGATTGATTTATTGATTGATACATACATACATATATACATGAGTGAAAAGCAAATTGATAGTAGCAAACAAGCAGCAGGTTACTTAAAACCACAGAGTTTTCTCATCATGACAACGATAACATACTTGATGGAATACTACCTTATTGAACCTTGTACTAACACCAGCATATGACTTCCTATGAGACAAGGAAGGAATGTGGATTTCATGCTCTATTGACTCAATTGTACATACTACTCAACAAGACCAAATCAAGACAATCAACTTTACCAATCAAAGGAAGCACATACAGTTTTACACTACCTTTGCTTGGATGGAATGGTGTGGATCTTTTGAATCAAACATCCATCATGTACATGGTTGGCCTATCTCCCTTGTCATCAGCATGTCTCCATAGCGTGTGCTTGTACCTCCTCACATCATCTAGGACTATATGCATCACAAGGTACACAGAAAAAACAAAAAACACTTGTCAGGTTAACCGGCACCACGCCAAGATTTTCTTGAAGGAGGTTAGATCAAGAAACGGGAGATGGGGGACAAAACCAACAAGCCTGACATTGTGGACGAGTGATGGGCAGCAGCCACAGGTATGGCCAGGGACACAGCATGTCAAGGAGTGGTTGTGTGTTGGCCTAAGGGGAAAGGAGGAAGTCTCGGGGGGAAAGAATCAGAGGCAGTAGCAAAGGGCTGGGCATTTATAAAGAATACGGCGTACGGCATGGAGCGAGCAGGATACAACGAGGGACGTCGGATGGGGGGCGATCCGCGTGAGGAGCGCAGGAGCCAATGGGAACGAACGAGAGGGGTGGAGGGATCGAGGGATGGGAGTAATGGCGGAGGAGGCGAAGCGATAGCAGCAATTAAAGGGGAGGCCTTGGTTTTTGGAAGTGCCTCCCTGGTTTCTAGGACGAGGAAGGCGAGAGAATTAAGTTACCCTCGCTAAAATAGCGCCAGGTTAGGTAGTTTCCATGTGTGGAAGCAACTCTGTTTTTCTTTTTACACAAATTGTAATTTGTTTCCATACGTCAGAGGGGGGGGGGGGGGGGGGGGGGGGGGGGGGGGGGGGGGGGGGGGGGGGGGGGGGGGGGGGGGGGGGGGGGGGGGGGGGGGGGGGGGGGGGGGGGGGGGGGGGGGGGGGGGGGGGGGGGGGGGGGGGGGGGGGGGGGGGGGGGGGGGGGGGGGGGGGGGGGGGGGGGGGGGGGGGGGGGGGGGGGGGGGGGGGGGGGGGGGGGGGGGGGGGGGGGGGGGGGGGGGGGGGGGGGGGGGGGGGGGGGGGGGGGGGGGGGGGGGGGGGGGGGGGGGGGGGGGGGGGGGGGGGGGGGGGGGGGGGGGGCTTGCTGCTCCCTACTAAGATACAGATCGGTCATGCATGCACGAGACAGATTTATATATTATACTAGTAGTAGATTATTGGAGAAGAGAAGAAAGGCAAGATAAAAAGGATCACTTCACTCGTGGTATGTATATATAGCTGTAAGATACTATAGGTGCCTACACAGATTCAGTTCACGGCTGTGCATGATAGACCAGGTTGTGCCGGCAGCTGGAGTGAGTTGCCAAGGGGATAGCAAGGCTGTGCCACTTGTGGACCAAGAGTTAATATAGAATGATTTGTTGCGTTTCCTAGCAAACTGGTGGGTAGTTTCCATTTATTTCTTTGTCTCTCCTAACAAACCTGCATAGTAGGATGCTGAAAAGGAAAACGGACCTACATAGACTAGACTAGATAAAATGGGATCACTTCAGTCGTAGTAAATATATATAACAGGAAATACTACGTACGTTTCTACAGAGATTCGATTCAACGTTGTGTTGCGCTCCAAATTAGAGTAGAATGATGATCAAAACAACCTATCTAGCTAGCCAGCAAACACGTACCACAGATCGGTTGTCTTCAACATGCTTCTTCTCACATAATTGGAAGAAGTCGGCGGTCATTTCGATTTATTACCAGCACCCTCTTGCACTAGTAGCAGCGAGCAGTTGCCTTGGGACTACAGATATGCAGAGAGAGGAAACGATGTGAAACTAGTTTACTAGACAGATGAAGACTATATGTTTTCTTATCTCAAGACAAAAAGATGAAGACTAGCTAGCTAGGTGACCTGCAGGAAGTTGATGGTTGTCTTCCAGATCTCAATAATGGCCGGCAGGTCGATGCCCACATGGCCTCAAAGAAGCGCTCGCCGTCGTCATTCTGCTCCAGCAGCGCCCATCCAGCCTTGACACTTGATAGCAAGAACAAGAAGACCGGCTGCTTCCAACTGGTTGATGGTTGCCGGCCAAATAATCCATCCAGTGTTATGCTGTGCTTGCTCACTTGCATACAAGCAAACACCATCTAGTCAGTTTCTAGCTAGCGGTAAATTTGAAAACACACACTTGCTTTCAAAAATTCATCCCACACACAGGTGCACATACCATTTCATTAGCCAGCCACCCAGCTTCATCAACATACATACTAGCAACCATCCATGCATGTTTATTTGCCAAATAAATGATCAATCCTCTGCTCAGCTTGCTCACGTCCCATGCATACAAACACCACTCCACTTTCTTTTTCTTTTTCTTTTTCTAGTGGTAAATATGAAAGCAAACAAGCAGTAGCTTTCCAAGAATCATCACACACGGGGTGAATCATTCCCACATACATACATGCTGGATAGATGGATAGAAAGGAATCTATATATTTCACAAACTGCAAGACCATTCGACCAACCAACACCCAACACAAAGGTAAATCTATACATTATCTTCAAGAAAGATTCTCCTGGGCAAAGAATAGTTTGTGGTCGATGCCGTGCACAACCACCACCCCATCGATGCAGACGACGTAGTGGATGCAGATGAGGTAGTGGATGCAGATGAACGGAGGCGGGCAGTCACGTAGGAGACGCTCCCCAAAAATCTAATCACCCATCTCCTGTAAAGGATCTCGACAGGCTGGGTTTCAGAGGCCTGCTCTCCCATCATGTGGTGGACGGGATGGGATCACCGGTGGTAGTAACATGAGTGGAATGACGGTGGGTAATGCACGTAGATGCCGAGCAGATGCAATATGTTCTTCTGGTGGCAACTAGGACTACCCACGCCTCCACTATAGGCACGGTAGGGTAGGAGGACGTGAGCTGGACCCACGTCCAAGTCAGTGATAGCCCATGATCCGACGTCTCGGATTCGTGGCACGTCTCTTACGGACTCTGGGGGGGGGGGGGGGGGGGGGGGGGGGGGGGGGGGGGGGGGGGGGGGGGGGGGGGGGGGGGGGGGGGGGGGGGGGGGGGGGGGGGGGGGGGGGGGGGGGGGGGGGGGGGGGGGGGGGGGGGGGGGGGGGGGGGGGGGGGGGGGGGGGGGGGGGGGGGGGGGGGGGGGGGGGGGGGGGGGGGGGGGGGGGGGGGGGGGGGGGGGGGGGGGGGGGGGGGGGGGGGGGGGGGGGGGGGGGGGGGGGGGGGGGGGGGGGGGGGGGGGGGGGGGGGGGGGGGGGGGGGGGGGGGGGGGGGGGGGGGGGGGGGGGGGGGGGGGGGGGGGGGGGGGGGGGGGGGGGGGGGGGGGGGGGGGGGGGGGGGGGGGGGGGGGGGGGGGGGGGGGGGGGGGGGGGGGGGGGGGGGGGGGGGGGGGGGGGGGGGGGGGGGGGGGGGGGGGGGGGGGGGGGGGGGGGGGGGGGGGGGGGGGGGGGGGGGGGGGGGGGGGGGGGGGGGGGGGGGGGGGGGGGGGGGGGGGGGGGGGGGGGGGGGGGGGGGGGGGGGGGGGGGGGGGGGGGGGGGGGGGGGGGGGGGGGGGGGGGGGGGGGGGGGGGGGGGGGGGGGGGGGGGGGGGGGGGGGGGGGGGGGGGGGGGGGGGGGGGGGGGGGGGGGGGGGGGGGGGGGGGGGGGGGGGGGGGGGGGGGGGGGGGGGGGGGGGGGGGGGGGGGGGGGGGGGGGGGGGGGGGGGGGGGGGGGGGGGGGGGGGGGGGGGGGGGGGGGGGGGGGGGGGGGGGGGGGGGGGGGGGGGGGGGGGGGGGGGGGGGGGGGGGGGGGGGGGGGGGGGGGGGGGGGGGGGGGGGGGGGGGGGGGGGGGGGGGGGGGGGGGGGGGGGGGGGGGGGGGGGGGGGGGGGGGGGGGGGGGGGGGGGGGGGGGGGGGGGGGGGGGGGGGGGGGGGGGGGGGGGGGGGGGGGGGGGGGGGGGGGGGGGGGGGGGGGGGGGGGGGGGGGGGGGGGGGGGGGGGGGGGGGGGGGGGGGGGGGGGGGGGGGGGGGGGGGGGGGGGGGGGGGGGGGGGGGGGGGGGGGGGGGGGGGGGGGGGGGGGGGGGGGGGGGGGGGGGGGGGGGGGGGGGGGGGGGGGGGGGGGGGGGGGGGGGGGGGGGGGGGGGGGGGGGGGGGGGGGGGGGGGGGGGGGGGGGGGGGGGGGGGGGGGGGGGGGGGGGGGGGGGGGGGGGGGGGGGGGGGGGGGGGGGGGGGGGGGGGGGGGGGGGGGGGGGGGGGGGGGGGGGGGGGGGGGGGGGGGGGGGGGGGGGGGGGGGGGGGGGGGGGGGGGGGGGGGGTCAATTGATGAACTTTAATGAAAATTAGATTATTTCTTTACAAACATGATGAAATTTTTCCAAATTAGATGAACATTTTTTCAAATTAGATGATATTTTTAAAAAATTCGATGAACTTTTCTTCAAAATCGATGAACCTTTTTTAAAATTCGTGAACTTTTTCCAAAATCGATGAATTTTTTGTCAAAATCGATGAACTTTTTTTATTTTGATGAACTTTTTTCCAAATTCAATGAACTTTTTTTTCGAACTCGATGAACTTTTTTTGAATTCAATGGATTTTTTTAAATTGATGAACTTTTTAATTTTTCTTAAAATTTGATGATTTTTTTTGAAAATCCATGAAGTTGTTTTTGAATTTATGTTTTCTTTTTTCAGATAATTTATATTGGGTATATGTAACATTTTACTAAACGAAAAGGTTAACTACCACTGCTTTCTTTTAGTAGACAATAAAGTTACTTTGGTCTAGTGGTTAGTGCGGTGGGCTCGCAACAATGCGATCCCAAGTTTGAATCCCAACGATATCCCTTTATCAGGAGCGCGAACGGGCGCCTTCAACGCCGTATAGGAGCCGCTCTTCATGCGACTGGACTCCGCCAAACACTAAACGGCGCCTTAAGCACCCCCTTAATGGGTTAATTGCAAACAGCGCGTACCGCCCACCCCCCCTTCCTACGATCTAAGTGGGCCGGCCCATCTACGTTTTTTATTCTATCGACTAAAAGAGAAAAGGAAAATGCCTGTGACCTCCTCT